>JAJKFI010000033.1:253693-293233 GCA_029204185.1 Lerista edwardsae
GAGAGAGAGAGAGAGAGAGAGAGAGAGAGAGAGAGAGAGAGAGAGAGGAATAAAGATGAGACCAGAAGTTCTAATCAATGAATCACCCCTAAGCATGGATATTAGAATTGGATGGGACCTTGGAGGTCATCTAATCTAGGCCAATCTCCTGCTAACCAATGGCAGTCCAGCATCTGCTTGAAGACCTCCAAGGAGGGAGAAGCCACTGCTGCATGAGGCAGATTGTTCCAGAATAAATAGCTTCTCTGTTGTGGTTCTTCACCTCAAGCCTAGATATACCAACATAAACCTCAAACCTGCCATAGCCATGGGCTCCCCATCCATGGATTTAAGTGTCTGCGGATTGAAAATATATTTTTAATTTTTTTCACGTACCCTACTGTATCTTCCTGCCATTTCACATCTGTCTCTGTCCTGGTTCACGCCGTTCATATAGGTTGAGGCACTTAAGGGCAGATTCAGAGTGCTATCCTAACCTGGAGTTAGGCTGGCATAGTCAGCAAAGTTTGACTGGCACAAGGGCCATTGTAAAGCACGTTTAGACCACTCTTGGAGTCAGAGGGGATGGCGCTCATCTGTGTGCTGGCCTCTCTGACTCCGAGAGTGGTCCAAACGTACTTTACTGTGTCCCTTGTGCCTGCCCAACTTGGCTGGCCAAACTGTGCCAGCCTAACTCCAGGTTAGGATTGCGCTCTAAGGCAATGTACACAAATGTATGTACACAAATGTATGCAATTTCTGCCATTTATGCAATTGCAGCCAAATATGCTGCCATTTCAACATAGCATTTGCAAACTTGAGCATCTGCAGATCTTGTGGAGTCCTATAACCAAACCCCAATCCTCTGGACACAGAGGGCCTATTGTACTTACTTAGACTTGCTACATAAGGAGTTTTGCGTGGGCTTGTCCTCCATCTACCTTTTTTCTTCATCTCTTTTACAGTAGAAATCTTGTTTGTTTTTCGGCTTTGAATTGATCTTTCTTGGGACTATCTTTCTCACTGGTTTCTCGGTTATAAACCTTTCCTTCACTTTTATTGATTTACAACCCTCCTAGCTATGTAGACGTGGAATTTTTGGTAGCAACATGGGCCAGATGTTCCTACAGAGATGTGGATTTCCAGGATTCCTCAAGATGGGTTGCTGTTAATAATAAACCCTTTTTAGGCTCCTTGGCATACCAAGTGGCAGACATTGTCTCAAGATGGCTTAGGGCACAATCCTAACCTGGAGTTAGCGTGGCACTATTAGGCCAGCACAGTTTGGCCAGCACAAGGGCCACTGTAAAGCAAGTTTGGACCACTCTCAGAGTCAGGGAGGTATTGCTCATGTCTCTGTGTTGGTCTCTCTAACTCCAAGAGTGGTCCAAACATACTTTACGGTGTCCCTTGTGCCCGCCAAACTTTGCTGGCCTAATTGTGTCGGCCTAATTCCAAGTTAGGATTGTGCTAGGGCAGCGCAATCCCAGCTGCCCTGTAGTGTCGACGCAACATCGTTGTGTCAGTGCTACATCATTAGTGCCAATGTGGGGGCACCAAGCAGCATTCCTGCGTCAACACTAAAGCTCTCAAGCCGACGCTATGAATAGTGTCGGCTGGAGAGCACTGATGGGGAGGCCGCACAACCCCTATTTTGGCCCTTAGCGGGCGCTGTTGTTTAGCAAGCGCTGATCCGAGGAGCGCATTGGGGAGGCTGGAGCCTCCTCAATGGTAAGGGCGAAAAGGGCTGGCCAATCGGCTTTGCCAATCCAACGCTGCTTAGGATTGCGTCCTTAGTGTTGTTTGGTCAATAAAAAAAAGAAACAAAGTCAAAAAGATTTGCCAGTCTATCCACCTGTAGCTTACTCAGCTGCAGCTTAACCAGTGGTCTTCAACCTTTTTCATGCCAAGACCCCAGCAAAAGAAAGTTACTATGAATCCTGGCACTAGTGAAAGTTATTTTAGCACAAGAACCTGAGCAGGACTGGGACAGAATCTCCTGGGACCTGAAGGGGCGCACCTTTTACTTGCTGGCGCTCTAGTCCAGTGGTCTTCAACCTTTTTTCATTCCCATAAGTCCCAACCCCAAGGTTGAAGAATGCTGAGCTAACCTCTCACCCATCAGTGGAACCTTCATCCTAATTCAGTCATGGGCAAGAATGTTTCAGATAATAATTAATCCAAGTTCCTTATAAGACAGTATGTTTGAAGAAGTGGTAACAAGTGAAAAATATTCATCTTGACCTGTTTCAGGTAGGACCACTTTGTTCCACTACCTAAAATTAATTGATAGTTAAGGTGGGACGTGGTGGCGCAGCGAGTTAATCCGCTGTTGCTGGGCTTTCGACCGCAAGGTTGGGAGTTCGAGACTGCGTGACGGAGTGAGCTCCCGTTGCTTGTCCCAGCTCCTGCCAACCTAGCAGTTCGAAAGCACCTAAAATGCAAGTAGATAAATAGGGACCACTTTGGTGGGAAGGTAACGGCGTTCCGTGCGCTACGGCGTAGAATCATGCTGGCCACCATGATCGGACAAAAACGCCGGCTCACAGGCTTTGAAACGGAGATGAGCACCGCCCCCTACAGTCGGTCACGACTAGACCATTCGGTCGTGGGGAAACCTTTACCTTTTAAGGTGAACAAGGTAAACATCAGAATCCATCGAGACCATATCCTGTTGCTCATAGGGACTAGGGAGCTGCCCTGAATTTGCAGCTGAAGAAGACTGAGGCAAGACTAATGGGAAGTGGAAGGTCACTTACTGAGAACCAGGACAGGCGCGGATCTAGGGGGTGCTGGGGGGGGCACAAGCCATGGGCGCCATATTGGGAGTGGGCACCATAACCATGGCATGCCACGCCCCCAAAATGGCGCCCCCGGCCCAACCCCGCCCAGGCCCTGCGCCACGTTCTCCGCGCTCCTGCTGGCCTTAAAGAGCCAGCCGGAGTGCGGAGAATGCGCTGCCGCCCGGCGCCCCCTCCCGCCTCTTGGCGCGGTGGACGGGGCGCCGCGTTCTCCGCACTCCGGCTGGCTCTTTAAGGCCAGCTGGAGCGCGGAGAACGCGGTGCTGCGCGACGCCACGTCACGACGTTGTGACGTCATGACGTTGCTTGCCCCCATGGGGTGCGCTTTCATTGGGCGCCATGGGTGCCCTTTCGACTAGAACCGCCTCTGAACCAGGAAATTTGAATTGGGGAAGCCCCACGCCGTGCTCAGTCTCTTGGTCAAACTGTGTCCTTTGCATCCTTTTCCCAGGAGCTATTTTGGATGTTTCAAAGAAGCTGCAATATTAGCAATATATGAAAACTAAATCCCAGTGGTAAACAACGCAGTAATGTCTTTCCAGTAGTTTGCTGTCAGATGACGTGTTTGCAAGAGCCGTAATCCAAGATGGCAGCCGTTCCCGAGGTGTGTGTCGCAACACCCTGGGACACTTGCTGGGGCATCCCAGGCTGCCTGCTGCCCTGGCACGGAGACGACACCGTGCCTCTCCGAACAAGGTTGGAGGCTAGGCACCGTGGGAGGGGTTCCACCGCACTGGGAAAAGCCTTCCCACTTGTACTTACCACTTTACTGCGCACGGTGTCGCAAAGCCCAGAATCAACTGGCGATGACATCATTGACCGTCACTTCTGGGAGCTGCGTGCTGTGGGTCCCAACAGTTTGGGAACTCGTCTCCAGCATGGGTTTGGGGCCAGCTGCCGCTTGGTGCAGGCTAAAGGGAATGTATTCCCCTTACCTGGTGGCAAGCAGCAGTGCCCCCCCTACTTGTCTAATTGCTGGCACAAATCTGAGCGATCCAGATTGGGGCCGACTGGAAACAGCGGTTACGATCTGGCCTCACTGGAGGATCCTGGCTCCACCCCCTCTCCGGGCTGGGCTGTTAACCCCCAGGTCTTCTCCTGCCTCCCTCCGCCCTGTCCCGGCCTTACCTAATGCTGGGTCCTGGCACAGGCAGGCTGTTGCAGGCTTAGCCTGCTCTCGAGTGGCCCAGACATGCCTTATGGCACATTTGCAACACTCCCAGGCTGGTGCAGGGGACATGCGCCGGCCCAAATGCGAGGTAGGATTGCGCCCTTATCGGACTAATTGTCAGCCCTGTTCTTCTGGTTATTGAAAGATGTACTTGATTCCAGGTTTATTCATTGTTAACAAGTCTCTTGTTTGTTATTAGTCTGTTACTTAATATCTTCTCTAGTCCTTCCTTATGCAGTCTTGTAAGCCACAAAACGTACTAGAAATGATCAAGGGAGATGATGCAGGCTCCATTACCTCTTGCGTCTGCTCCAAGTTTTCAAACTGGAAAGCGTACTTACAAGGCGACCTATGATTTGTATCTCATGTTTGAATACTTCAAGGGCGGAAGTCTCTGCTTTCCACGTAAAACTGTGCTTTCACGGCATCAGGAAGTGCCTTATCTAGCTGGTATAGTGCACACATGGGGACCATTGTCTGGTTCTATTTGCTTTGTGCTACTTAGAAAGATAACAGATAGCAGGGGAAATTGTCAGTTTATGCAAATAGTCCCTGGTACCTTCCATTCTGAGTTAATAAGATCCTGAAGGCAATATAATTCGTTAGTCTTCCTGTCAATTTGCAAAAGTATTTCTGCAGAAAGCAGGGGGGTGATAAATATGCATATAAAAGAAATGGCTAGGGAGGTGCCACCATGCTCATCTTCCTTCCGTGCTCCATGCTCATCTTCCTTCCGTCTATGGATCTGCTCCTACAGTTCTTTCTACGGATCAGCATGAAGCCCAAACAGGGGAAGATGGCCTGACGTCTTGGACATGGCTACTTTCCCAGGGCTGTGCTCTGTGAATACAGTTCCATGCTAATTGCATGCAGATGCGCTGTAACAGAAGGCAAGATATATTTTCTAACGGTCATCTAGGAGACGGTTCACATCCACAATCGGCAGTAAAGGGCAGCCTGCGTGTCGAGGGCTTCTCAGGAGTCCTTGAGCAAGGACACACTTTTTGATTTCATTGCCATTGGTTTGCATTCAACCAGTTAGCCAGCTGTGCTGATTGAGATGTGTCTTTCCCCACACATCCCTTAAGGAAGCTTGCAGCCCTGCCCTAGGTTACAGTCCATTGAACAAGGGGGAATTGTGAGCAGCCCAATCCTATACTGCAGTGTTATTCAAACTGTGGGTCGGGATCAGCGGCGTCATGCTGCCGGAATGCTGGGCGGGAGGAACGGGTGAGCGGCAGCCTGCCCGTTGCGTACCGCTCCGTTTCGCCGTCTTCCCCGCCCCCGTTCCTCCCGCCCAGCGTTCCGGCAGCATGACGCCGCTGGTCGGGATCCACTTGGTGGGTTATGACATGATGTCAGGTGGGTTGCAGAAAACTGGGAGCAGCCAACTTGGAAGCCGAGGACCTTACTCTTGCTATATTCCTTTTGTGTTAACAGTTTGAATTTTCAAGTGAGTGTTTTTTTATTTTGTTTTTAGTTCAGAGCGCAATCCTAACCTGGAGTTAGGGCGGCACAGTTAGGCCAGCAAAGTTTGGTGAACACAAGGGCCACCATAAAGTGCATTTAGACCACTCTAGGAGTCAGGTAGGATTGCGCATGTCTGTTTGCTGGTCTCTCTGACTCTGAGAGTGGTGTCCCTTTTGGCAGCCTAACTTTGCTGGCCTAAATGTGCCAGCCTAACTCCAGGTTAGGATTGCACCCTCAGTGTTTTCACATCATATTTTGTCCTAATCTTGCTTTTTGTCAGGGATGATTCATGCTTGTTCAATTGCTGCAGTCCAAGAATGCCAGTTTGTATTCCAAGAGTATCATTTGATTATGTCACACGGACAGCACTTCCTGCTTGATTATGTTACTTCTGGCTTACCAGGACTTCCAGGTTAATGACATCACTTCTGGTGGGTCCCCACATGAATGCCATTCTAAAAAGCGGGTCCCGGTCTAAAATGTTTGAGAACCACTGCTATACTGTAATGGAACAGGCCGACAGGCAGGCCTGCACTCTATCCAGCACCATATCAGAGGGTATAGGAGGGCCAAGAGGCCCTATGGGTCTTCTTGGATCAGCGCCAGCAGAATTGTGCCCAAAGCCAGTACAGTGACTCCGTATTCTAGGGGATGCACCTGCTATCTTCAGAGGTCCTGGAGTGATCTGTGTGCTACTTGGAAAATAGTTGGAAGATGTTCAGCAATCTTGCTCCCACACCCTGTTGAACCCCTTATTTGTGTGGGATGTCTTACCCCTGCTAACTGGGCAAGAGGCACTTTTCCAAGTGGTGTTCCTCTTATATTTAGCAGGGGGAGAGTAATTGTCCCTCTTCACCCCAGCTTAGTGTCTTTTCTAGTGGCTGTTGCTGGTGGTGTTCTGCATTTTTTTTTAATTGTGAGCCCTTTTGGGACAGGGAACCATTTAACCATTCAACTTTATTATTATTAGCCTGTAAACCGTTTTGTGAACTTTATGTTGAAAAGCAGTATATAAATTCGAGTGAGTGAGTGAGTGAGTGAGTGAGTGAGTGAGTGAGTGATCTTTGAACCCCAGTTGCACAAGTAGAGTCAAGACCCCTGGTGTTTGTATGGTGTCCTGACAGAGCTGGCTTCAGGTATTGGGGATCCTAAGCAAATTGTCCCTCCATGCCCCCCCAGGTCATCCCACCTCTACCACCCAAAAGCTGTGGGCACAGAGGTAATAAGGAAGATCAGCAGTAGACCTGCTGTGGGCTCTTGCCCTTTGGTAATCTGGCCCATTGCCAACTCCTGGTGCCAGCCCCATGTGTGCGCACATGAACACACAACACACACAGACACAGACACAGAGGGAGGGCTCTGAAGTGGCAAGTGTTGTTCCTCTGTCCTTCCTGCATTTGTTTTATGCCTTGGCTGCTTATTGTTAATGCAAAATAACTCCTTTGGCCTAAATGACTTGTCAAAGTTCCTTACATGGTGGGTTAATTTAAATCAGCAATTCCCTTCTTTGGCCCTTTCTGACCTCAGGCCACTGTACTCCCTGCACCCCCTTCTCATGGGCCCTGAATGGAAGACCCCAAAACATGTACAGCTGTATGTATGTGATAGAGCATTGTAGATGGCAGGAGTGTGTGATCAGGGCATGTAGTTCCCTCCTTGCACATTCCCTGGTTGTGCAAAGGGGAGCACTCTAGTTTGAACCTCCTTGCAGGAACAGGAGGAGGGTGCAAGACTGTGACATTCGCAGCCCAATCCTAACCTGCGCTGGAATCAGAGGTGTTTCTACAAGGATGGCAAAGCTCTAAGTTTTGCAAGAAGCCTTACCCTGTCGTGTAAATCCCTCCTCTCCCTTGCTGCTGTAGCCAGTAAGCAACGCCAAGATTGGCTAAAACGGTGCAGGAGAGGAGTAATCTCCACTGCAAGGTAAGGCTTCTTGCAAAACTTAGAGCTTTGCCATCCCTGTAGAAACGCCACTGGCTGGAATAGCCAGGCCGGCACAGCTGGGCTGCATCCTAAGCATGTTAGGAGGCAGAAGCAGTTCCGCTCGGGGCAAGGGGAGGTTTTCCTCTTGCTCTGGGGTAAGTCCCAGCCAGTCCTATGGGGCTGCTCAGATCTGCCTCAGCAAAATAGGAAGCACAAGTCCATGTGGCCAGGAGCAGCCCAAATTGGGGCTGCCCAGCCTGGGGATGGGGGTTTGGATACAGCCCAACAGCCTTGTCCTGTCTCCACCCACAGTGCCGCCCCCTTACGCCTCTGGCATGCCCTTGGCCGGCAGAGCTATGCTGGCCCTCAACTGGGGCAGCTGACAGACGCAGCTGAGTCTTTGCGCCAGTGCTGCTGCTTGCACTGGCCCAGTGACTGATTCTGCAGCGCAGAAACGCCTTACGGCACGTGCCGTTGGCGACAGCACTGGTCCAACACAAGAGCACAGCACCAGTGAAACGCCAGGTTAGGATTGCGCCCGCAGACATTTCTGGTGTTCTCCTCTACATATGCATGTGTGCAAAACAAGATCACTTACTTGAAAGCAAGGGCTGCGGTATGTAGCTATGCTGGGCTATAGGCTGCAGGGCTGTTGGCGCTTCTGTTTCCTCTTCATTGCCACCAACAGTTCCAAGCCTCTCTTTCAGTAGCGCCGCAATCTGCATTTTAATCCACGCAGGTGGATCTTAAGGACACCTATTCTGGTCCGCTGCAAAAAGTACAGATTTTTCTGTTCAAGAACTGCCATCTCAGGATCAAGCAAACCGCTTCACAGGTGACTAATTCTAAGTTGCCTGCTCAGTACGTCATGACCTGAGAAACGAAACATCACGACTTCTGTTGAATTGCTGAAATTTACCATGTCTGTCTTCTGCTGCGCTGGGGGCTGGTTGAGTAGCACTCTGCTGTCTGCTTTGGAGGCTAATGCCACATAATGGAATATGCAGTAAAAAGACAATCTTTTTAGTTGGAGCTAGTGACATCTATATGGTACTGTGTATACCTATTCCCTGTAGGGAAAATTGCTTTTCTAATTAAAGGGGGGGGGAAACTAAGCCTTCCTGAGAACACTAGACATTCTGAGTGACTGGACCAAAAAAACAAAAAAAATGTGGGAGGGGAAAATGTCAGTTACATTAAATTACTTGTTGTGTTGCAGAATTCATTTTAGTTTGGCCAGTGGCACAGCCTTAGGGCACAATTCTAAACTGAGTTAGACCAGCATAAGCTAAGCCAGCAAAGTTTGGCCAGCACAAGGGACACCGTAATCCTATGCTGCCTGGCCACTACGATCAGAGTGGTAGCTAAACTGCTACCGCTTTATACGGCAGCCAGGCAACTGTTGGAGGCTCCTCGAGAGAAGGGGACATGTCCTCTTCCCCTGGGGTAAGGGCACATCTGCACCAGCTATTTAGCCAGGCGCAGACATAAGAGCTCCCATGTCGTGCCACGTTGCCCAACACAATAGAATCTGGCGGTAGAAGCCACCCCCAGTCCCACCCCTGCTCCGCCTTTCCTTTCCGTAACCCAGGAGGGTTACACCCAGCGGCGTCCTGCAGCCAGAACGCTGGGAGGGACGAACGGGTGAGCGGCAGCCCGCCCGTTGCGTCACGCTCCGTTTTGCCGGCGAAATGGAGCGTGACGCTACGGGCGAGCTGCTGCTCACCCGTTCGTTCCTCCCAGCGTTCCGGCTGCAGGACGCCGCTGCTTACGCCCTCCTGCGTCACCTGGAAAATGAGCAATGCCAGTGGACCCTGTACTTGCCAGCCACCAGTGTGGAATTGCCACCTCCAGGCGCTCGGGCTGGAAGTGCCGCAGGACACTTTTATGATGCCTTCGCCAGTATGGCACATTAATACTGCCTGTGCTGAGGCCCACAGGATGGAGCGATTAATGAGTGCAGTTGCTTTTTTGGAAACGGGGCATATGTTTAACCCCTGCTAACTGGGCAAGAGGCACTTTTTCAAGTGATGTCCTCTTATATTTAGCAGGGGGAGAGCAATTGTCCCTCTTCACCCCAGCACAGTGTCTTTCTCGTGGCTGTTGCTGGTGGTGTTCTCCATTCTTTTAGATTGTGAGCCCTTTTGGGACAGAGAGCCATTTAACTTTAATGTTATTATTTGCCTGAAAACCACTTTGTGAACTTTGTGTTGAAAAGTGGTATAGAAATACTAGTGATTGATTGATTGATTGATTGATATATATGTCTAGTGCTGAGTTGTTCAAGGGGAGGCTGGAATCGAGTGAATGGAAGTATCAGACCTCCTGCTTCTTTAAACATCTCTCCTGTGTATTTCACCACCCATAATGAGTTTGGTCTATTATACAAAAGGCATTAAAAAAAAGAAATAAAGATCACACTCATTTATGTTATAAAATAAACGGCTCATTTTGTTATTAGTGTGGAACTTTTATGTTTATTTGAATGTTAAAATAACATGCAAGCTTCTTCTTCGCTCCCTTACAGTTCCCCTAAGGATCAGTCTTCACAGAAGCTTCTGGTTTTCCTGTAACTATGGGTAGAATAGTTGCCTAGAGACATTTGATCGACTTTATTCATCTCAACATCTTAAAAACAAAAGAAAAAAAATCCAGAAACCAACCTTACCTAGTTCAGCTGAAGGCCTTTTGCCGCAAATGTTTATATTCCTACCATTCAGTTTTTTTACAGAATTGCATGTTGGGGTTCCACATGTTGGGAACAGCCCAGAAAATACAACTTTCGCAGAAGTAGCCATATTCACTAGGACAGTGTTCTTCAACCTTGAGGTTCGGACCCCAATGGGATTGCAAAGCTCAGCAACTTTTGGGAGTGAAAAGACCACTGGACTAGAGCACCACCGGGTACAGGGAGAGGCATCTGATGTTCTAGGAGACGGTGTCCCAGTCCTGCTCAGGTTCTTAGCCATTGTGCTTAAATGGCTTTCACTTGTGCCAGGCTTCAGGGTAACTTTTTCTGTCCTCTCCCATAAGAATATTCAGTTACTGTGAACAGTGCTAGGAGCAGGAAGTGGGCGGTGAAGGGGGTGGGTGAATATGAATATGAGAGAGGGATGGGATTAACAGTGGGGTCCCCAGTCTCGTGCTTTATTTATATGTTTATATATTGAGGTCATGGCATGAAAAAGGTTGAAGACCACTACATTAGGAAATTGCACCAACCCAGTGTGGACGCAGTAAACCATTTAAGAGAACTGCAGAGGTGATAAAATATAGAGTGTAGCGTTCAAAAATTTGACATTTGTCACTAACTGAAATGCAATTTCTCACTGCAGGCTCAATCCTAACCTGGAGTTAAGCCAGCACAGTTAGGCCAGGAAATTTTGGCTGGCACACCGTAAAGTATGTTTGGACCACTCTCAGAGTCAGAGGGTTCAACGCAGGTATATGTGCCATCCGCCCTATAAGAACATAAGAAGAGCCCTGCTGGATCAGGCCAAAGGCCCATCTAGTCTAGCTTCCTGTATCTCACAGTGGCCCACCAGGTGCCTCAGGGAGCTCAGTAGACAACAAGATGCTTGCATCCTGTTGCCACTCCCTTGCACCTGGCATTCTGAAGTAGCCTACTATTAATGTAAGGAGGTTGCACCACCCATCATGGCACATAGCCCACAATGGACTTTTCCTCCAGAAAACTGTCCAGTCTGCTTTTAAAGGCAACTAGACCAGATGCCATCACCACCTCCTGTGGCAAGGAGTTCCACAGATTCATTACCCACTGGATAAAAAAAGTATTAATTTTTATCTGTTTTAACTCTCCCAACACTCAATTTCAGTGGATGCCCCCTGGTTCTGGTATTGTGAGAGAGGGAAAAGAACATCCCTCTATCCACTCTATCCTTCCCATGCATAATTTTGTATGACTCAATCATGTCCCCGCTCAGGTGCTTTTTTTCCAGACTGGAGAGCCCCAAACGCTGAAGTCTTTCTTCAGAAGAGAGTTGCCCCAGCCCTGTAATCATTTTTGTTGCTCCTTTTCTAGCTCCACTATGTCCTTTTTGAGATGTGGTGATCAGAACTGTACGCAATACTCTAGATGTGGCCTTACCATTGATTTGTACAATGGCACGATAGGTCTTCTACCGTGAAGACGGACTCAAAGAATTCATTTACTTTCTCTTCAATCTCCAAGTCCCCTTTTATCTTCTCCCTCGCTCACCATCCAGCAGGCTGACCACCTCTCTGACAGGCTTCCTGCCAGAGGTGTACCAGGGCAAAATTGCGCCCATGGCACGTCATGATGTCACAACGTTGTGATGTCATGATGTTGAGGGGTGTGACTTTTCTCCATGCAGAGAGAAGCCACACACACCCTTGGCCTCCAGCCAGGAGGAACTGTGCCTCCCTGGTTGGAGGCGGGGAGGAGCGTGCCTTCCCTCGGCCTCTGATCGGGCATTTTTGCCCGATCGGAGGGGGGAGGGAAGACGCCTGCCTTCCCTCGCCTCCGATCCCTGGCCAGGAGGAACTGCGCGTCCCTGGCTGTCCAGCCACAGAGGCATGGTTCCTACCTGCCGGGGATGGGGGAGGGAAGGAGCAGGGAAGGTGTGCACGTGTTCCCCCTGGGGCGCAACTTCCCCCTGCTGCCGCTCCAGGCGGAGCGGAAGCAGGGAGAAACCACGCCTCCCTGCTCGGCAAGCAGGGGGAGGGTGTGTCTTCTGGGGTGCTGCGTGGGGGGAGCTGAGGGCCATCGGCGCCCCCAAGGAAACGGCGCCCATGGCTCTTGCCACCTCATGCTATACCCTAGATACACATCTGCTTCCTGCTTCTAACATATTTGAAGAAGATTTTATTGTTCCCCTTTTAAGTTGCTGGCCATGCGTTCCTCAAAGTCTTTCTTGGCCTCCCGTATCACCCTCTTACATGTCTTCTGCCAGAGTTTATGTTCTTTTTTATTCTCTTCATTTGGGCAAGACTTCCATTTCCGGAAGGAAGCTTCCTTGCTCTTTACAGCCTCTCTCACTTTATTCATCAGCCATGCAGGCACCTTCCTGGACCCAGTCAAGCCCTTCTTTCTTTGTAGTATACACTTTTGCTGGGCCTCCACTATAGTTATTTTAAACAGCCTCCACGCAGCCTGGAGGGACTGTGCTCTTTTTACCTTCCCTTTCAGTTTCTCTCTAACTAGCCTCCTCAATTGCGGGAAATCTGCCCTTCGAAAGGCGAGGGTTTTTGTGTCAGATTTGCTCTGCACTCTTTCTTGGACATGCAAGGCGAAACCAATCGCAGAGCATGGTCACTGTTCCCCAATGGCTCAGTAACATTGACATCCCTAACCAGGTCCTAAGTACCACTCAATATTAAATCCAAAGTCACCTGTCCTCTGGTGGGCTCCATGACTAGCTGCTCTAAGGCACAGTTATTCAGCACATCAAGGTCTCTCTTTCTTGATCAGAGCACCTGTTGATCCAGTTGATATGAGAATAATTGAAGTCCCCCATGATTACAACCCCGTCTTTCTTGGTCACCACCCTGATTTGTTTCCTCATTTCAAGGTCCCCTTCAATTTTTTGATCCAGAGGACGATAACACCCCCCCACACACTATTACATTGCTCTTTTGGCCTGGTAGTTTAACCCACAGTGACTCTATGGTGGAGTCAGGCCCACCTTCAATTTCTACTCTGCTGCATTCTATCCCTTCTTTGACATAGATGGCCACCTCACCACAAGCTGCTGAGCTTGCTCACCGGAAGGTTGGCAGTTCGAGACCATGCAACAGAATGAGCTCCTGTTGCTTGTCCCAGCTCCTGCCAACCTAGCAGTTTGAAAGCACCTAAAAAAATGCAAGTAGATAAATAGGTACCACTTTGGTGGGAAGGTAACGGCATTCTATGCGCCTCGGCATATAGTCATGCTGGCTACACTACCATGGAAACTTGTCCTCAGACAAACGTTGGCTCGTCGACTTAGAAACGGAGATGAGTACCGCTCCCTACAGTCGGTCGTGACTAGACTATTCTGTCCTGGGGAAACTTTTCCTTTATCTTTTTAATAGGTGTGCCCGTATCCATGGTAGGAGTGGATAACTGAAACTGTGGATACTGAATCAGTGGATACTGGGGCACACCTGTATTAAAATAAGACTCACGTAGCACTGTTTTCCCTTTCATTTGACTTGGATCTCCATACGCAGATCGTTACTAATCACATTGCAGTTGCCACAGTGCCTAACAAGGTAAACTGAATATTCACCCATTAAAGACTGTAGGCTAGTAATTGTATCCAATGCTTTAATAAAATCAATGAAAATGACCCAACTCTGGTTACAATCAAGAACCCCCAAACAAAGAGACAGTGGCATGGCTATTGCTTTGGAACTTCTGACCTTGAAATGATATCGGGAACAGTGTTTTTTTTCATCAGTCTCCAAACTCACACTTCAGCATTCCCAACCTTCCCCACCTCACCTCCCACCAATGTTGTAGTGTTGTGTGTGCTGTTGTTGATATATTAAGTACTGCACATAATTGGCATAAACATAATTAAAGCTACAAATGCTTACAGTGTAGGCTCTTCGCTAATGCCCATCATACTTTGTAGATTTAGGGCCAAAAACCAGACAACTGGTACTTCTCTTCATTCATAGAACCGTTGTTCTTACAGGAGGTGGACAAATCCTTAGAGCTTGCTTATCAAATTAGGATGCGGTCCTAACCTGGAATGAATTAAGATGCACTAACCTGAAGTCGCAGTCCCATCTCAGGAGTGTTGCAAACGCACCATAAAACATGTTTGGATCACTCTCAAAGTCCAGGAGGATGGCACACAACCATGCGCTGGCCTCCCTGACTCAGAGAGTGGTGCAAACGTGCTCTGTGGTCCGTTGGCAACACTCCTGGGCTGGCACAAGGGATTTGTGTCAGCCTCAGAAGGCAATCCTATACCCCCTTTGCGCTGGCGCTGCGCTCTTGCGCCAGCAAAATGCTGTTGCAAATGTGCCGTGAAGTGCATCTGCGGCAGCGCTATGGCACTGGATTGGCGCACGCAGCAGCGCCAATGCTCAGGCATTGCTATGACCGTCGCCAGCGCCGTCTGCACTAGTCAAGCATCGACATTGCTCAGTTGGCGTAGGGCCTCCACAAGAGCGTTCCAGAGGCTTTCCGAGAGCATAACTGGGTGGTGTAGTGGGTGGAGACAGGGGTTGTGACGCAGGATGGACGCAGGTGGCCCTGATTCGGGCTGCTCCTGTCCACGTTCCTCTGCGCCTCTATTTTACCAGCGCAGATCCAAGCAGGCCCATAGGGGTGACCGAGGCTTATACAGGTGCCAAGGGAAAATCTCCCCTTGTCCTGAATGTTGCTGCTGCCGCCTCCTAATAGGCTCTAGGATACAGCCCTGCTCCGTTGGCCTTGCTATTTCAGGATTGCGCTGCCCCTCCAGGTTAGGATTGTACCCCTAGATTTACCGTACAAGGTGTCTTTATGGTGAGTTCTTCTGATTCAGTTGCTGTACAAAGGACAGAATTACAGAGACTTTGGGCAGGACTCGGCAGGATCATTATTTACACTGCTATAACACCTAGATGCACAGTTAGCACATAACACTGGGCAGATACCAGGGGACTTCTGCTAAACCTTTGGATTCGAATTGGACGATACATTTCAAATCATTCTGAATCATTAAGAGCCCAGTCCTAACCTGCACTGGAACCGGCAGGCCCACTGACCGGACCTGTATCCAGAGCAGGTGAGGAGCAGGCTTGGGCACAATATGGATTAAGTGGATGTTAGTCCCCTTGCCCCGGGTTGCACACCAGCCATATCAATAGGGCTGCTCAGATCTGCGCCTGCGATTTTGCAGGTGCAAATCCAAATGGGCCATGTAAGGCCAGTTGGGAGGGGAAAGGGGGATAGGATCCAGCCTATGTCAGCCAGGCCGATCCCACCTCCCTCCCTGGCCCGATCTACCTCCCAGACCACCTTCCCTGCACTCAGTTGTGCCCCTTCCTCAACTCCATTCTGCTCTCCCACTACCCTCTCCCACCCCCTGGGTTGGCCTGCATGGGCCGGCCCAAACTCCTCATCTCTGTGGATGGAACTGGCGCAAGGAGGCCAGCACATGTCCCTGTGCTGGCCTACTTGACTCCCGAGTAGCCGCAAACATGCTTTACAGCATGTTCATGACACTCAGGAACCAGCTCAAAGAATTGGTACTGGCTTGGGGGGTGGGTTGGATTGCACTGTTATTTATCCATCAGTTCACCCATTGATACTCTTCCTTTCCACCGCATGGGTGTTGGAAAGGACAACTTTGCCCCTAGGTTCAAATTTTAGCAAGTTGTCCCACAAAACTGCATATAAATAAATTAAATAGCTAGTATACTTGTTAGACAATGAAGTCCATTTCACACATTACACAGATGTTGTTCTGTTCTGTGGTCGTTGCATCAACTGTACGCTCAGTAGGGAACTGCAAGCAACTAATTGCAGCTTCCTGCCAAGTGTACTTGCATGATTCATATGTTTGCAAATATGTCTTTGCCACGTTCAAGTGTTACATCTTAGGAATATTCTTAAAGCATCTCAAGTATATTGTGTATCTAAAAATGGATGTGTGAAGTGGCCCTAAATTGAATTGATCAGTGGCGGCCTAGCCATGAGGCCAAGGTAGATATGCAGTAACTTTGACGGCTGCATTGTGTAGTGCTGGAGTCCTAACCTGGAGTTAGGCCAGTGGTGTCATCTAAATGATTTAAGAACAGGTACTCACTTTTGATTGGCACGTGTCGGGACCCGCCCACCGGAAGTGACGTCATAAGCCAGAAGTGATGTCGTGGCAGGAAGTGACATGAAAAAGCCCTTTTTGAGGCCTCAGATGATTTTAAACTGACCCAACAGTTGCAACAGTATTCCACAGCACCCCCAGAACATGTTAAGGAGGCCTGGCATCATGTTAAAACCCCAGAGCAACTCATTTTTCAGTGGCAAGGAAAGGAAAGGCTCCGCTCGCTGCCTGCCTGCCTGCCTGCCTGGCTCTGAGAACATGCAGGCAACTCAAACATGCAGGAAATTCAAACGTTGTAGAGGGCGGAGTCAACGAGTGGGCGGGCAAATGGGCGGGGCCAGCTGTAATCCTAGAAACCGGTACTCGCGTACCCCCTGCATGACTTCACTGAGTTAGGCTGGCACAGTTTGGCTGACACCAGGGACACCGAAAAGTGCGTTTCAACCACTCTCAGAGTCAGGGAGGATGGCTCACATCTGTGTGCTGGTCTCTGACTCTGAGAGTGGTCCAAACATACTTTAGGGTGGCCCTTGTGCCGTCCAAACTGTGCTGGCCTACTCCAGGTTAGGATTGCACTCCCAGAGTGGACAGAAAGTTAAAAAGGTCACATTATAATAATATACATTGAGCTAGTTGTAAAGTCAACTGGCTGTCATAATCAGTTTTCTAATTAAGTGACCTACAAATACAGACCAGCAAAATTATATCCAATTATATTAAATGCTAACTTTCAAGTGCTAACAGACACCATTTTTAATTAAGCAGCTGGAAGAAAAGACTTCTACACCAAGGTGTCTTGTTTTTAAAAAGCAATTGATTCCTCACCATTTGCGCTCTCCGAATGTGAATCATCCTCAGAGTTAAAGGAAGCGACTTAAATTCTTGGGCTCCACACTAACGCAGAAAAGTAAAAGAGAAAGGTATTCATTCATAGGCGTAAGCTAAGATTTCAATGTTGGTGTGTGTTTTTCCATTCAAAATGTGAAGGCTGCAAACTGAATCAGTCCGGTTCAACTAATAAACCAAACTAAGGTCTAAGTCGGTGCTTCTCAGACATTTTAGCCTTGGGGCTCACTTTAAAAAATGAAAATTTATTGCACCCCACTAGACCAAAAAAAAGAGATCCAGAAAAAAATATTTATTCACTATTAATATTAATAAATTAATTATTATTAATAACAGAAATCCTGTGCACCCAGGGCTGCAAGTGACCTTACATATCGTATGTGTGTGCAGACATTTGCGGGACCAGTGGTTCCCACACTTTTCAGCACTGGGGCCCGCTTTTTAAAAATGGCAATCTATCGCAACCCACATAACGTTTCTAGACAAAAAAGAGATCTAGAACGAATATTTTTATGTGTTAATAATAATAAATTATTAATCAGGGCCCTATTCTCCAAAGGCTGTTAAAGACCTTACATGTGTTTTCAGTCTGTGACCCCCTTCATTATGTGCCAGGGCACCCCTGGGCCACATAGCTCCCATTGGCTGGTTTAGTTGACCATCTAACCCAGACCACAGATAGACAAACTGGTTAATCTGCAAGGTTTTGTTTTGAAAACAACCATCAGAGCCGCTTATTAGCCACCTTCATTTCAGACCCTCGTTCTGTTTCTTTTGTACAGTATCATCATCAGTGTCCACTCTTAGCAACCTGGCAACATCCTTCCATTATTTCTCATGACTCTTGCAGCTCACTGAGTGGAAATGGTTGCTCTAAATAGATAATTAGTTCTTTGAAATTCTATTTTTGCATTCAGATTTGTCATCAAATTATAGCTGAAAACCCAGAACGGGAAAATATCTGGAGCCCAGTGCGTTTGAGAGGACTTTGACCGGGCTTTGACTATCTTGTTACATTCTGGCCTGGGATTGTCAGCCACCCCCCTCTGCTATCTGAAGGTCTTCTACTTCTTGAAATGCCTCTTTTTTGCCTCTTATGTTTGGAATGGCTTCCCAGAACATTTGTAGGATTCGTCCATATTCTTCAAATCCTTACCTTTTACATGAAGTCTTTGGCACCATGGCTTACGCTGTAATCCTATCTGTCAGTGTTTCCCAAACTTTTTAGCATCAGGACCAGCAACGGGATCTACAAACGACCTGGGGGAACGCTAGGCGGGACGTAGGCGGGACATCCGGGTGATTGGCAGCCCGTCAGCGGCGATCCGCAGCTGCCCTGGCCTCGGGGGGGGGGGCTCCTGCTCGCTGTGGAGGACGCGTGAGGGTCATGCCGGGTGCCTGGGCGAGCAGCAGTGGGGCGCGCTAACCGGGGGCAGCCCCCCAGGCCAGGACAGCTGCAGAACGCTGCGGACGGGCAGCCAATCACGCGGAAGCCCCGCGTAAGTCCCGCCCAGTGCTCCCCCAGGTCGTTTGTAGATCCCGTCGCTGATCAGGACCCACCTAAAACAAGTTTTGTTTTACCAGTCACTCAAGCCTCTGTGAATATAATGGTGATTGGGCAGCAGTGCTCCCCCCAAGTAGCACTGATTTAACCCTTGATGCACATAGTCTAATCTGCCCTGTCAGTTTTGTGACCCACAAAAAATTGGGCCATGACCCACTGGTGGGCCATGGACCCACAGTTTGGGAATCACTGCTGTATGTGTTTACTCAGAGGTTAACAGCCCAAATGAATATGGCTGTAGCCAAATGGATATAGCTGCAGCCCATGGCAGTGAGGCAGCCACAGAAGGCTCCATGAGAGAAGGGAACATTTGTTCCCTTCCCTGCGGTAAAGGCGCAGAGTGGGCAATGAGTCCCCTTGCCTCTGGGCCAGTTATTTTACCAGCAGGGAGACAAGGGCCCCCCAGTCGGGCCCTGCAGCCCATCACGGAGTTTGGGATCTGGCAGCAAAGGCCACTGCCGGTCCCACCCCTCGCTTCTCCCCTCCCCCACCCTGTTACACCCTTCCACCCTGACTGGAATTCCTGCAAAGCTGGCAGCTAGTTCACTCACCAGCCACTGTTGCTGCATTGCCACCTTTGGGTGGTGAGCTTAGGCACTGCTACTGCGAGCAGTAAGCTCTTACCGCCCACACTGAACATGCCTTATGGCATGTTTTGTGATCCCAGTGCAGGCGGAATGCTGGTACCGCCTGCGCTGAGGGGCTCAAGATTGGGCCTTAATCCAGTTGTGTTTAGTTGAATTTAGGGAGGTGTGAATAGGATTTGCAGCTTTAGTCCCCGTGCCTTACTGTCAACCAAAGCTCGGCATGTGTAACTGAAGCCATAACATATGTTTCCTGTTTACCCGTCTCTATCCCTTCTTTATCCTCATTATCTCAACTGTATTGTATGTAAGCTCCTCAAGACAGAGATCTTTATTTTCATTCTAAGCGTAAAGTACATGGATCAATCAATCAATCGGTACTTATATACCACTTTTCAACACGAAGTTCACAAAGCGGTTTACAGGCAAATAATATGGAAAAAATATATATTAATCAATTCTAATTCAAAGGTGTCACAGTTTTTGCTAGAGCCAATCAATTGTCAGGATTCAGAGGCAGTTTCAGTATGTGATTCTTGATCCATTTTTCCTAGTGACAATTTTCCACTTTTAATTTTAAATCTCCTTTGGCATTACAGCACATGCCTGCCTATTCAGAAATAAGACATATGGTTTACAATGAGATGGGCAGCTCAGTCCTAATTGCCTTGGTTCCTGGAGAAACAGCAGCGCCAAAATGGGCGTCGCTGTATCCTATGGGCCCAGAGTAGCCACCAGAGCCTCCTCGGGATAAGGCAGGGCTCTCCAAGCTGGAGGGCCTCATCAAATATCTGGTACGGTGTTGCGGGCTGGAAAAATAAATAAATAAATTTAAATATAACATTTAAATGAGTACATTAGAGATAAAATGAATGAATGAATGAATGGGCTCAAAGTTCTAGGATTCCTCTGTTGCCGGAAAAGGGCACAAAATGGTTCTCATCGCGGGGAAAGCATTTAAAAAGGCAGACAACCAAACGAGAGAGTATGGGGATCATTATTACGCTTGTGCAGGCAGGCCAGTTCGCTGCCTCACTCAGCATGCAAGGAAAAGGCAAAGGCATACAAATCAAAATCATCTTTATATCCCTCCCCCCCTCCCCCAAGCTGCTGCTTGGTGGAAAATCACTACACAGGGGCTGGGACCTGCAAAGCCCTGCGTCAGTTGGGCCTTGAGAATATGCTGTGTCCATTCCGATAAGGGAGGAAGCTCTGCTGGCTTTAGCCAGTTCCCTATCTGTTGTGTAGAGCTAGCTGTACTGGATGGAGAAGGCTGCAGGTGGGGGCAAGTGAGCGAAAACAATGAGAGCAAAGAGAGAGAAAGTTACATACTTCAGCAACTTCATTCTCCCATCCCACAAGCAGCTTACTTAAATGTGCTGGAGTAAAAATCTCAGAACCAGCCGATCACAGGAAAGGAAACACCCAGAGCAAGTTCTGAGGGCCGGAGCATGTTTCTGATCCTCAGAAAGCCGTCTAAGGCCTTCAGAGGGCCTAAAAACCTCCCTTCTGGGTCTTTGGGAAAACCAGGAAGTGACTATTTTTGGCCTTCCAGAGGCATTCTAAGGGCCTGGGAGGCTGCGCACACCCTCCCTGGCCGTCAGAACACCCTCCACAGAAACCAGAGCATAGCTTGGAAGGTTTAGTCGGTGCCAGCAAGGTCAGGAGGGCCAGAGGCTCATAGGGGACCAGAAGCTTGCTGTGGAGCTGGATAGAGGCTCTCCAAGTCTGTTTCCTTACCCCAGTGGTATTCAAACGTTTTAGACCGGGACCAGTAGTGTCATTCACAAACGAGCTGCCGGAACGCGAGGCGGGACTTACCGCTTGATTGACAGGCAGTCCGCGACGCGTCGCTGCCTGTCCACCGCGGGGGCTCCCTCCGGGTGGCGCGCCCCTCTGCGGCTCGCCTAGGCACCCAGCGCGCCCCCCAGGCAAGCGGGCACCCCCTCCAAAGTCAGGGGTGCCCGCGCAGCGGTTGGGCAGGCAGCGACACGTCACGAACGGGCAGCCAATCAGGCGGCAAGTCCCGCCTCGCATTCTGGCAGCTCGTTTGTGAATGACACTACTGACCGGGACCCACATTTTAGAATGGCACCCATGTCAGGACCCACCAGCAGTGATATCACCATGAAGGTAAGATAACAGAAGAGGACATGCCTTAAGAAGAGATAGCAGCCGAATGAGGCCAGGGGGCGGGCTTAGCAGCCATGTTGTCACACTCAAAACATTGCTCATTCCAAGCATTTCAGATTGCTTTTCTGGTACTGTTTAGGACTGAATAGTTTACTCCTGAAATAAAAACTTACCAAAATAAAAACGTGTGATCGTGGAGAAACATTATTGGTAACCTTATTATGATTTAATATGCACTTACAAGGTTTAATTCCGCATAATTATATTACTGAACACACTGGACGAAATGCTACTTGCTGTCTATTTAAACTCGGATTGCACTGTTTTGACAGACTTGTTTTTTGAAATCTACACAACCAAACATAAAAAGGCCATGCCCCATTAAAAAAAATTTCTGATAATGTTCAGAATTTCATAAATATTACAGTAGAAAATGAAAGGTGGAAAAATAAAGTGTGAACGGGAAGGAAAGAAAAAAAATGGAAGGTGGGAAAAAAGTGTAAACGGGAAGGGGGAAAAAAGGAGGGGGGAAATATACATTTTGTATCCAAAAAATCACTGCTGAAGGTTGTGTGTGGATTGAGTTCCTTTTACTTCTTCATACCTACTTCAGTTTGTGAAGGGTTGCATACTTTATATGCATATTTATATATGAATATTTTTCAGTAGCAATTAATCACAATGATTTTAAGTACCTGTGAAAAGTAATCCCATTTTTCGTACAGCGATTCGTGCACCCATATGCAGAACATGCAGCCATTATTAAAGACATTATTAACTTTTACACACGTGCGGGGAGATTTTGATTCGTGAATGTGCGGCAATCCTCCTTGGCAGGAATGATCTGAGTCAGCCATATTGTTAAGTCCATGGCTTCAAGAAATTGATGTCATGTCCTCTCCTGTTATCTTACCTCTATGGATATCACTAATGTGGAAGTGATGTTGTGGCAGGAAGTGACCTCATCAAGCAGGAAGTACTGTCATTGTAACATAATCAAATTACAACTCCAGTTGGCATTCTTGGACTGTAGCAATTGTACAGCCATGAAACATCCCTGACAGACTGCAAAATTAGGACACTATATTACGCAAAAGCACTGAACTAAAAACAATTTTTTTTAAAAAAAAAACCCCTCACTTGAAAATTCAAACTGTTAATACTCACCAAAAGAATATAACAAGAGTAAAGTCTGCAGTTTCCAAGATGGCTGCTCCCAGCTTTCCCTGACCCACCTGACATCAGGATGTGACCCACCAAGTGGGTCCCGGCCCACAGTTTGAATAACACTACCTTACCCCATGTAAAGCCCTGGCTATTGAGCAGGCACAGGAGGCCCTCGTAGGGCTTGGTGGCCTGGGAGGGGAACTAGGATTTGGGGCAGACTTTGCTGCTCTCCGTGACCCCTGCCTAGCTTGATCCTGCCTTCACACCCTTCCCCTGCCCAGTTGCAATCCTTCCCCACCTCCCCCCCCCCGCCCAAAGAGCCACATTGCCAACTGGTGGCAATACTTACCCCAGGCCACTCCAGTGCTGGGTCTTCACTGCGCTTCCTGACAGCAGTGCCAACTGGTGCAGAGGCCCAGCGATATGGTCATAGTACCGGCGGGAAAGTGCCTTACAACACTACTGCGATGCCTGGCACTTCCAGCGCAGAGGCTCACAGGATTGGGCCCTTTGTCCCAGGCGAGTGTATATAGGATTGCTACCTTAATTTTACAGGGGGCGGGGATTTTATTTTAGCAGTTTTAATGTTCTCTAACATCTAGTGGTGATTGAACCCAGTGATACATTTCATCTCTGCTGTATTTCACATGAGCCTGGTACTGCTGCCAAATACCTTACAAGAAAACCACAGGAACTACTACAAAATTTCTGTGATTACTGTCATGACATGTGCAAATTAGAGCTGGAAAAAAAAATCAACCTAGAGGTAGTTTCAGGACTGTTCTTTTCTATCAAGCCATGCAACTGCAATTGATGTCTCATTAGTTTTGCTACAGAGATTTGTCAGGAAAGCTAGCTGATATACAAGCCCATTGGGCACAGCCAAATTAGCTACAGCCACAGCAATTTTGGAGACCTGGGTAACCATAGACCTCAGCTGAAAGAACACATTAAAGAGCTGTTGTGTACCACTTTTCTAGCCACATAATCCTGCTTGGAAATGTGGACATGTTTTAGGATGAGAAGCATTTTGAGAATTATTTTGCTAGCGTGCATGAAGGGCGAGTCCTGGATTCCGGGAAGGAAGTAAGTAAAGAGGGACAAGTCCACCATGCCCAAACCGTCTGTCCCTCCTTCTCTTCCGATATCTTTATGTCATAGCTATGAAGATTTTCCAATAGGTGCAGCAGCTGAAAGAAAGCTCTGCACCTCCATAAAGATGCTTGAGTGCGGAGGACGCAGCTGTTGGACTCCTCTTGAGATGTCAGGTGTGCTCTACTCAGTCACAATTATTTTGCTACTCTTCCCTTTCTCTCCCGCCCCTGCCAAGCTCTGTATGCATGAAAGAGGAGGTTGTGTTACCATAGAAAGCTTCCTGCCGACACTAGGCCATCTAGCTTTGTATTGTCTTCATCAGTGTTTCTCAAACTGTGGGCCAGGACCCACTTGGTGGGTCACAACCTGATGTTGGGTGGGTCACGGAAAGCTGAGAGCAGACAACTTGGAAGCTGCAGACCTTACTCTTGCTATATTCCTTTTATGAATATTAACAGTTTGGATTTTTAAGTGAAGGTTTTTCAAATTTTATTTTTAGCTCACTGGTTTTATGCAACATTTTGTCTTAATCTTAGGTACAAATCCAGACAGCAATTCAGCTGCTAGGTGCAAACTAGTCTGCATTGCTAAGTCTACCAACAACAAGCGAGTATTAAACCATGAGGCAGGAGAAGCAACGTCTGAAAGAGATGTGTACTGAGGAAGGGTGGGTTTTTACAAGATAAAGGAGGGAGGGAACTGGGCCAGATAACCAACTCACACTCAACTTGGTCTTAAAACTGTGAAATAAGTCTGCCATTTGGAGCTGATTAGTCTTTCCATTTTCGAAGACATGTCAAGACTAATACTGTCAATTATTTTGACATTCAGCCCTCAGCCCTGACACTGCTGCCAAAAATCAAATGATTCCTGTGTGCATTTATGCCACACACACAAAAAGAGCCTTTGAAATATGAGAGGACTTGTTGCATGGAATATTTTATTTATTTATTGTTTTTGTTTTGTTTTTATACCGCCGCCTTAATTTTGAAAATGTTCAGTGACCCCGCAGGTGTTCTTCATGTGTGTGTTTATTATTTAATATATTTTTTACCATGTCTTTACTCAACTTACGCAGATGCCCAAGGAAGCTTACATAAAATTAAAAACAACAATAATTATTTAACCATGAACATCTAAAATACAATAAAGTGGCAGCAGCAAGCTAGAACCTAAAAAGCAACAGCACAAATAAAAATGAATAAACAAAAAATCAGTAATAATGGGCATAAAATATAGGCGCATAAAAGCAGCAAATGGTACAACAAATAAAAACAATATTATATAAACAGCACAGAAAATAAAGAAGCCATAAAAAGAAGCTTTCAGAGGTGGGTAATAAAAGCAGACATATAGTATTAAAACAAAATAATCAATTAAAACCTGCCCACCCCTCACTATATGAATCCCAAATGAAAATCAACATGTTTTTAGCCCCCACAGGAATGCTTCAGGAGGAGGTTTATAATTTGCACAGGAGAGAGGTCCTTAATTGCAGAGAAGACCCTAGTTCTCAATGCTGCCCCCCTCATTTCCGTGGGGCTTGGCATACACAGCTGGGCCAGGGGTTGGGGTTGGGCCAGAATGTGTGGTCCATCAGGTACTCTGGTCCCAAGCTGTAAGGGCTTCAAAGTTCAAAATAGCACCTTGAATTGACCGCTGCTAACTGGGCAAGATGCACTTTTCCAAGTGGTGTTCCTCTTATATTTAGCAGGGGAAGAGTAACTGTCCCTCTTCACCCCTGCGCAGTGTCTTTTCTAGTGGCTGTTGCGGGTGGTGTTCTATATTGTTTAGGTTGTGAGCCCTTTTGGATCAGGGAGCCATTTAACTTTATTATTGTTATTTGCCTACAAACCGTTTTGTGAACCTTGTGTTGAAAAGCAGTATATAAATACTTGTATTAGATTAGGATAGATTAGATTGAGAGAGAGAGAGAGAGAGAGAGAGAGAGAGAGAGAGAGAGAGAGATTCGGACCTGGAAGCAAACCAGCAGCCACTGCAGTCATCAGAGCATCGGTCTCACAGAATTGAACCAGCGAGTCTCCATAACCACCTGGGCTGCCATGTTCTGCCCTGTCTGAAATTTATGGACCATATAGAGCACATTGCAGGGCATAATCCTATCCAATTTTCCAGTGCCAATGCAGCTGCAATGAAAACGTTCCCTTACCGTGAAGAGGCCTACTTGACTGCCCGCATCACAGTACCCACCCTGTTGAAACAGATGTGTCAGCGCTGGAAATTTTGCGTATGATTTGGCCCACAGTAATCTAGGCAAGACATCACCAAGATGCGGACCCCTGTGATCAGGTCCGACCTACTCAGTTGCAGGTGCAGCTGGTGCACCAGCCGAAGCTGGATGAAGGCCTCCCTGGCTATCCAGCCACCACCTGGCTATCCAGGAGCAGCCGTGGATCCAGAAGGACCCATATTGTGTACCTGCTCCTGCAGAGGGCGTCCAACCCCACTCAGAATGGGCTGATCGTCTCCAGCACTTGCATTGTGGATTTCTGCCCCAAGAGTACAAATTTGCACGCATTGGTGTGCTGTGAAAGGTCCACAGAGGGTCATTTATTAATAGCCTTTGGAGGATGTGATCCCCCACCATCAGTGCCTTGTCAATTGTTAAACAAAACTGATGGTGTTGTTATTATTTGGTGTTGTTATTAATGGTGTTGTTATTAATGTTATTATTTGCCTGTAAACCGCTTTGTGAACTTTGTGTTGAAAAGCAGTATATAAATACTAGTGATGGACTAGTGATTGATTGTGTGCCCTGTACATTTTATTGCCTTATCAGTGTGCCATGAGGTGGAAAAAGGTAGAAAATCTCTGTTCTTCTAGACTACCATTCTAGGGTAGCGGCAGTTACTCTGCTGTAAATACATTCCTTGTGGGCTGTTGAACAGATAAAAGGAAATACTTTTTTACCCAGCGGGTAGTTAATCTGTGGAACCTCCTTACGTTAGTAGTAGGCTACTTCAGAATGCCAGGTGTAAGGGAGTGGCAACAGGATGCAAGCATCTTGTTGTCTCGTGTGCTCCCTAAGGAATCTGGTGGGCCACTGTGAGATATAGGAAGCCCGACTAGATGGGCCTTTGGCCTGATCCAGTTGGGCTGTTCCTATAAGTACATGTCTGAAGAAATACTGTGGAAAATCTTGACTGGCCACCAGTGTGTTCACCTCAGAATTTACCTCAATACCAGACGCAGGGGAGTGGCAATGAGATGTAGGCATTTTGTTGGCTCGTGCTCCCTGAGGCACCTGGGGGGCCACTGTGAGATTCAGGAAACTGGACTAGATGGGCCTGTGGCCTGATCCAGCAGGGCTCTTCTTTTGTTCTTATGCTGCTTTGGGCACATAAACTGCATAGTGATTCTCTTTCTTCTGGGGTTTTTAAACTGACAGTGATAGGACACTTGGTGATTTCTCAACCTTTCTAGCAGTCAGTCATTACGCCTGTGGTTTGTAACTGGGAGCCGCTAGGCAGAACACACCGCTCAGTCCCTGAGGTCTGTCATCCGTGTTTACATTGCATCACTGTGCTGGAGAAAGGCTGGTATCTGGGGAAAACTCTGGGTTTCTGGTCTGTCAACAACAACAACACCCCCCAACCAAGCAACATTTTTCCCCAGCTTGTGGAAAAAAGATTGTTTTGTTTCTCTCCCCCTTACATTTGCAGTGCACGTAAATTGAAGTGTGCCTGGTGTTCCACCAAATTCCCTGCTGGGTCTCCCCAAAGGCCCTAATGCCCACACTAGGCTAACTAGTTTCCCCTCCAGTGCGGCCTCAGAGAGAGGCAAGAGGGTCACCCACTGGGCCTCCTCTCTTCCAGCAGCTTTGCTTGGGATCACCAGCTGGCCAGCCTCCTCCAGGCTGCCCTCATCACCGGCTTAGCTCCAAACTAAGTCTAGCACCAACAAACTAGGCAGTCAGCTTGCCCAAGCCACAACTGCTTCCTCCACTTGGTGGCTCCAGGGGCATGGCAGCCATACAACAGTTCCCTACAATGAGCTTACCTTAGCCAGTCTAGCAATCCATCCGCCTGTTCATCAGTCCTTCAGGCAGGCAGTCCAGCCAGCACTCCATCAGTCAATCCCAATCCATCCATCCAGCACCTACCTCGTGCTCTCCTCCAGCACCTACCAAGGTCCTTTCCTTCAGCACCTATCCAGGTGCTTTACTGCAGCTCCTGCCTCCAACTTTATACTGAGGCCAGCCTATCAGTGGGCAGGCTTTAATTCATCAGACACACCCATCTGCACCTGTGCTAACCTCCCTTCAGATCCAGAGCTCTTATCAGCCTGCAGCTGTGTTCCCACTGCAGGAATTCTGGGATTAACCCCATAATCCGTGGTTTACCTGGACAAGGGGCCATTGCTGATACCATTCCCTCACGCCTTGCGGTAGCTCCTGCCTTTTCCAATACATTCCGCCCCTTGGTATTAGCCACGGGCCTCCTTGTTCACTGTCCTCCTGTCCATATCTAAGCAAACCTGCTATCCAGTATGTGACCCTGTCCTCTCCTTACTGATTGCTACAGCTCCACCATAGTCTAATCCCACCCTATATATTGCGGGTATGCTGGCTCTATCACCACCACCATCACCCATTTCCCTTTCCAGGGCATTTCCAAACCCATGGGGTATACCCATTTCCTTACTTGGGAATTCCCTTTTCAATCTCCCTCCATGGTCCATTTTACTCATCCTACCAACCCCCATTCCAGAAGGGAAGCGCCCCAACCTCTCCATGCCCATTCCTTTGGGTCCCAGGTTACTCTTTCCCAGGCCCTTGTTCAGGTGGTTTACATGAGTAGATGCCCACCCTGGTCCCAGCCGCACGCTGCTGCCCTCAAGTCCCTGAGGAAGCTGCTGGGACCGCTCTGGAGGGACGAGGTTTCCCTCTGGCAAGGCCCATTTATCCATCTTCACACGCATTGCTCTCCTAAACAGCAACTGCCTGTTAAACATGGAGAGGGCTTGAACAGCTTCAACTGCTTGGTCAAAAGTCACCGTGCCCGTCCCTCGACTTTTACCATCCTTGTCTTTGAGAATGTCTGCACGAACAACCACACCAGCCATGCTGCACACCTCCTTCATCTTCTTCCAGCCAACTTTGTAATGAAGACCGGCCACAAATACTTTTCTTCCCACTCTGCCAGCCTGCAGGGCATGGATAATCTTCTTGCGGATGTTAGGGTTATGGAGGATACTAGAAGGGATATTGATTATTCCAGGGCCACCAGCCCCAATCCCCACCCCTCCATCAGATGCCATCATTTTCTCAGCCCCTCGCTCCCCTCTACTCTGTCTCTTTAACTCTGGCTGAGACTTGTACTTCAACTCAGCCAGGTGCCCTGCTAGCACCTCATTAAGGCTTTCTGCCACCTTAATAGTCCTTTCAGCATTTGCTAGAGCCTCAGCATATGCCAAATTCTCTTCCCTGAGGGCAAGAATTACCTTTTGCATTCTGCTATTTTCCTCCCTCAAGGCTTTTACCTCAGCATACTCCCCACCAAACACACCAAGCTTTCACAAGAAAAGGATAACCTGCTTAATGGCCCTCCCTATATACAGTATTATCCAGAATATAGCCCCAGCCATGCTTAAAGTGGACCATACATTCCAAAGTATGGTGGGGGTGCTTGCTTGCTTCATGATGAGTCCTATCACCTCCCATATCCACCAGAATTCTATTCTGCCTATTCTCTGACTAGACCCTATTGCAGAACCTCTAGGGGAAACTAAGTGCCCTGGGTTTGCACTCTACTCCTGGTACCAATTCTTCTGCCAAATTCCCTGCTGGGTCTCCCCAAAGGCCGTAATGCCCACACTAGGCTAACTAGTTTCCCCTCCAGAGCGGCCTCAGAGATGGGCAAGAGGGAGGGGGTTCAGTCACTCACTGGGCCTCCTCTCTTCTAGGAGGAGGAGGCCTCTCTCCTCTCTTCTCTTTGCATGCTATCACCGGCTGGCCAGCCTCCTCCAGACTGCCCTCATCACTGGCTTAGCTCCAAACTAAGTCTAGCACCAGCAAACAATAGGCAGTCAGCTTGCCCAAGCCACAACTGCCTCCTCCACTTGGTGGCTCCAGGGGCATGGCAGCCATACAACAGTTCCCCACAATGAGCTTACCTTAGCCAGTCTAGCAATCCATCCGTCTGTCCATCAGTCCTTCAGGCAGGCAGTCCAGCCAGCACTCCATCAATCAGTCAGTCCCACTCCATCCATCCAGCACCTACCTGGTGCTCTCCTCCAGCACCTATCCAGGTGCTTTACTGCAGCTCCTGCCTCCAACTTTATACTGAGGCCAGCCAATCAGTGGGCAGGCTTTAATTCATCAGCCACGCCCATCTGCACCTGTGCTAACCTCCCTTCAGAGCCAGAGCCCTTATCAGCCTGCAGCTGTGTTCCTGCTGCAGGAGTTCTGGGATTAACCCCATAATCCCTGGTTTACCAGGACAAGGGGCCATTGCTGATACCACTCCCTCACTCCTACTCACAGGTACCTCCTGCCTTTTCCAATACAGCTGGTTGGGTAACATATTTCTTCAATTCTTGAAGAGATTTCATTTGTCTAATAATTTATTGGTCTAAAGCACTGTTTAAATATTCATTTTCTGGGGGGATAGAATAGAACCCCACTGTTCCTTGATACCATCCTGATTGAAAATTTAAGGCCCCAAATTCTGAAGAAATTGATGGGATTTAGGCTCACAAGCAATTAGGATTAGGTTGTTGGATTTGCTTCAGCTTTCTGTGATCATATGGATACGTAGTCGTTTGGATTCCTACACCCTGCCAATATTGAACAAGAAGCTGTTGAATAAATGCATAAAGAAGACTTCGTAGTTCTTACATTTTAAAAAAGGTTTTTTACATCTTTTTCACCCAGCCAACTGTCTTTTCAGCTTCAATACAGACGTATTGAAAATAAATGTTGTCCATCGAAGGAAAGGTAATAAATACTTTCTCATGTAAGGGATAAGCATGATCACACCTGTGGGTCTGCCCCATGATCCCTGTTCATGGTCTGAGAGGAAGCATATATATGTGCAATGTAGGGTCTACTTTCTGACCTTCACCTCGGCAAATAGAGGCTGGGATTAGGGACAGTGGGCTGAACAACATGAAGTGGCATCCGGCGTAATCCTGCACCCCTCCCCATTTTTACTTAACACATGGAGAGGGAAAGTATGAATGGGGTTTACATGTGTCACAGGACACAATCCTAACCTGGAGTAAGGCCAGCACAGTTAGGCCAGCAAAGTTTGACCGGCACCAGGGCCACCATAAAGCACGTTTGGACTACTCTCAGAGTCAGGGAGGATGGCGCATGTCCGTGTGCTGGCCTCTCTGACTCCAGCAGCGGTGTAACATATATTACGGTGTCCCTTGTGCCGGACAAACTTTGCTGGCCTAACTGTGCCGGCCTAACTCCAGGTTGGGATTGCGTCCATAGATTCACTGACTGATTTGCAGCCCAATCCTAATGTGCAATTGAGCTGGCTCCAAGTGCCACAAATGTGCCTTAAGGCATGTTTGTGCTCACTTGGGAGGCCGCTGTGCTGGTACAAAGGCATGCGCTGGCCTGCTGGCCCAGGTATGCTCCCCACTCCAGCTGGCACAGGTAAGTTTGCACCAGGCTTCATGAAGGGTGGCAGAGAGTTGCTGGAGGGCAGTCTGGCAGCAGGGAGGATGCATTTTTGGTCAGGGGAAGGATCAGACATGGGGCTGAATCAGTGAAGCAGGCCTCTGCCATATTTTAATGCCCCTCCAGGCAGAGCCATTGCCAATCTGAGAAGCGCCATAGGGACGACTCGGACTTCATTCAGGGTAAGAGGGAATATATCCCCTTGCCTCAAAGTGATCTCCAGCCAAAGTGATCTTCTAATCTGTGCAGGATACAGTGCAGGCCATACAGCCTGGCTGTACTAGCGAAAGTTAGGATTGTGCTGCTAGTTGTGCTTTTTCCATCAGGCTCAGTCCCAGGTGACTGTTCATATGCATACATGCTAGGTGTCAATTTTTACTTACTTTTGTATTTAGGGCCATGTAGGTGCAGACACCGTCTGAACACAAGTAGGAGTACCTGTGGTTGATGTGCATTCACTGAACTCCTTTTTGTGTTAGGACAGAGGGCTTTCCAAACTCATCATCTACCTCTTCAAGAAATGCTAGCTAAGAGTAGGATTAACCAAACAGGTTGACACATATATGAATTGGGACTAGATCATTTGAAGGCAAACAGTGTTGTGCCCAGCCCAAGCTCCACCCGTGGACCGGGTTGACGCTCCGCCCCTCCCCGCCCCTTGACTCGCCTTCCCAGCATACCAGGCTCCATTTCGGGGACGGACAGAGCTGAGGGAGGGAGGGCTGAAACCACGTGCCTCTTTGAGCCGCGTGGTGCCTCTTCCTACCCGTCCGCCCACCCCAGGAGCTCTGCGTGTGGGGCCCCTTGCCCTCCTCCGCCCAATGGTAGGTCCGCGGCAGAAGGCAAAATGAGTAAAATGGATGTATTTAGCGAAAACAAGGAAATTAGTCATGTACAAAAATAAGCACAAACTACCATGCTGACAAGGCTTTAGATGCCAGCCTTTAGAAAAGCCTTTATACGTCAAATTCCACAGAATGGGGCATAATTCTTAAATTACTATTTAGCTAATAGGTTAACAAGCTACTGTTTAGCTAATAACTAAAAATGTTTTTGGCCCAGGGCTTTCCAAGCTTTCAGCTGTCAGGGCCCATGTCTCTTAGGCTTGTTTTTACAATGTGCATAGGTGGGAGTGCGTCAATCATAAAACCGAAAAGATACATTTTGTGAGTATATATGAAAACACTCAGAGCACAATCCGAAACTGGAATTAGGCCAGTAGAAGCTAAGCCAGCAAAGTTTGGCCAGCACAAGGACCACCATAAAGCTTGTTTGGACTACTCTTGGAGTCAGGGAGGATATTTTACGGTGGCCCTTGTGCTGGCCAAACTTTGTTGGCTTAGTTTATGCCGGCCTAACTCTGTTTAGGATGGCACTCTCACAATAGGAAGAAAAAATACCTGCAGAATATTTGCAAGGGTGGTGATCGGAAGCTTGTAACCAAATGAAAACTGAATAGGCAATATGGAAATTGGCAGCTGAGATGGAAACAGCTGGTTTTATACGATACAAATCCAGCATATCTGCATATCATAGGCTGCAATCCTATACCCACTTCCCTGGAAGGAAAGCTCTTGGACCTCAAAGGGGTTTCCTTCTGTGTAGACATTCAAACTGCGTTATTCAGTGTTATTCAGACTGAATTGGAACCCACTTGGTGGGTCGCAACCCAATGTCAGGTGGGTTGCAGAAAGCTGGGAACAGCCATCTTGGAAACTGCAGACCTTATTCTTGTTATATTCCATTTGTGAGTGTTAACAGTTTGAATTTTCGAATGAGAGGTGTTTGTTTTTTAAATTTTTTTGATTGTCACTTCCATCCACAACATAACTTCCAGGTTAATGACATCACTTCCAGTGGGTCCCAACACGTGCCATTCAAAAAAGTGGGTCCCAATCTAAAAAGTTTAACTATTACTGTACTACTGAATTTATTGGAGCTTCGTTCTGAGTACCGTGCACAGGATTGCACTTCAATATAGTTTATTCCTTATATTGGCCGTAAAAGAGTCAAAGAATATGTTCAAAGGAGATGGAACATTTTTTACTTTTTCTTGATACAGTTTACTTTCCATATTTTCTGAGTATCCCAAGAGGGAAATTTGATGCCATATGGCTAAAATCACACCCCACTTCCTACTTTGAAATATAGGATTTGTGGAAACATTATGCATAGACGATATTTATTTCCATGTACTGATGAAGTCAGTATAATGCTTCCTTCAGGTTTCTGCAAATCAAGACTCCATATGCTGCTAAATGAATTATGATGAATATTCTGAGAGTCATTGTGGTGATGATTTAATGTTTAAGGCAAATTAACACTTTTGTGCAGTATTTTGTAACCATGATATTGCTGCATTCTTTCAGAGCACGAAATGAAATGAAAGTTACAGATAAAACCAATGCCACTGATTAAATTGCACACTAGAAGAAATGCAGAAACTGGAGAGAAGTGTGTACAAACTTTGTGTTAACTTTTAAATAAAAAGCAAAATATGGGATTTCGGACCATAAGGTTATTTCTTGGAGTGCCTTTTTTCCCCTCACAAGTCCGAATAATCCCATTTGGCCATTTTTTATTATCATTTTTTAGATTTAGTATTTTCAGTAATTGAGACAAATCAAGGTTTTCATCATGCTGTGCAATCTTGTTTTGCAAGATTGAAACGTGAGATATTGTGTGCTTGGGGGTTTGGTTTTGCATTGGTTACCACAAAGATTACAATTCCCATGTTGCTCTTTCTCATGAGTGGTCTAGCCAAATTTAGAAGCCGGAAGCAAGGCAAGGGAGCCCATGCACGAACCTTTCGCATGCAAGAGAAGAGCATTTTCTGCTTCTGCATCTGGTTTAAAACAATCCCAGAGTTGTAGTAGCGTCCAAACCTGGCAAATCCCAGTTTGTTCTGCCGTGTAGTGTAGTCCAATGGTATTCAAACTTTACCCACTTTTCAGATTTCCACTTGTGTCGGGACTCACCGGAAGTGACATCATTAACCTGGAAGTGCTGTGGCAGGAAGTGACATCATCAAGCAGGAAGTGCTATTATTGTAACATAATAAAATGACTCTCTTGAAATGCTAATCAGCATTCTTGGACTGCAGCAATGGCAAAACCATGAAACATCCCTGACAGAAAGCAAGATTAGGACAAAATATTATGTGAATGTTAAAATAAGGTGAAGCGCCCCCTGTTGGTGCCCCCTGGAATACCAGTGCCCAAAACGACAAAGGAACAAAAGCAAGACAGACATTGCGTACCGTGGTTAGACCAGGCAATTGTATTTGTAGGAGCAGGCAGTCTCATAGTCAAAACACAGTCCAGGAATCAGGTTACACAGATAGTACATGGTCAACAAGTCAAATAATAGTTCAGGCAAGATCTTACATTTCACAGGATATCCAGCAGTTCCAACCCAACAAAGATAGGAAGTGAGGCCTCTCCTTAAGAACCTCCTTCAAAGGACTTATCACCAATCAGTGGCCTTGTTATTGCGGCCTTACGATATGTGCTATTCTGCACATAGGCATCCTGGCCTTGATGAAGGCAGCTGGCCTTAATGAAGGCACATGGCTTCTTCTACTCAGGTGTTAGCTAATCAGCTTCTCCTGTCATAGGAGTTTTTTACTGAGAAAATGCACTCAGGCCTCCATGCTTTTGCCTCATTGAAATATGGAGTCCTGACAGTAAAAGCACTGAACAAAAAACAAAATTAAAGGAAAAAATCCTCATTTGAAAATTCAAACTGTTGACACTCACAAAAGGAATATAACAAGAGTAAGGTCTACAGTTTCCAAGATGGCTGCTCCCAGCTTTTTGGGACCCACCTTACGTCAGGTCGCGACCCACCAAGTGGGTCCTGACCCACAGTTTGAATACCACTAGCGTAGTCAGTGGGGGAAGGCACAGTAAGTACATCAGGCCCCTCAAAGCACTGTCTGAGCCATTTGGGTACAGTGAGTGGGAGGGGTGTGTGGGGCGGCATTAAACAGCACATAGGCGAGGCTGCTTCCACAGTGCGTTGTGGCGGCGGCTGTACTTTCTGCATTGCCCCGCCCAGCTATGCTGCTGGTTCTACCCCTGTTGGTGACAAAGGAAGAATTTCAAAGCTAGAACATCAAGCTGGCTTATAACATTTGCAACATTTCTGCCAAATGTATTCCAACTATTGTTTCTTGGAGCTGTCAACTGGCCTTATTCCCTATTCAACTAAAGTTGTAACCCTCTGAGTGTATCATCACAGCCAGTTAGCTGCTGTATACGTAAGCAGCATATCTTAAAGTGAGACTTATGGATCTGAGTGGAGAATAAACAGTAGGAGCAGAAAAAAGGCTTCAAAATCAGAGGAGAAAGAAATAGTGAAAGAAAGAATACTTAGTACGTAGCATATTTTCCAAATGGAACATTCCACAACTGGGCAAGAGGCACTTTTTCAAGTGGTGTCCTCTTATATTTAGCAGGGGGAGAGCAATTGTCCCTCTTCACCCCAGCACAGTGTCTTTCTCGTGGCTGTTGCTGGTGGTGTTCTCCATTCTTTTAGACTGTGAGCCCTTTTGGGACAGGGAGCCATTTAACTTTAATGTTATTATTTGCCTGTAAACCGCTTTGTGAACTTTATGTTGAAAAGCGGTATATAAATACTAGTGATTGATTGATTGATTGATTTTATCATGAAATGTCAGCAGATTGTTTTAATGTTCCAGTTTAATGTTACAGGAGGAGTCTACATGAACACTCCAACGTTCAGATTACTTTCTTATTCAAAGAAAGATCCAGTAGAAGGATTTAGCCGTGTTCACTTTCCATAAAATTACAGCTACAGTCGATTCTGTAGACTGAATATGAGTCATTTTGATGGTATCCCATAGGAAACTGAAGAATCATCTGTAGCTGCAATCTTATCGAGAGCTAGGCACGATTAAACACACTGATTCTGCCAGGTTTCAGGCAGCAAATGTTATAAATTAAAATGTTGCTTGAGTTGGAAATGTTATCTAGGAAAAGCAATTGAATAATTAAACTTTGTAATCTTTTTTGCCTATAAACCACTTTGTGAACTTTGTGTTGAAAAGCGGTATAGAAATACTGTTTGATGATGATGATGATGATAAATGCATAACTTGGGGAATTTTTAAAATAGTGATGGCAAACCTTTTGGGCTCCCTGTGTCAAAAATTCATAAAATGCCTAACTGTACTCTGCTGGTGTGTTGCCCCCAAACAAAAGAGAAACTACATATTCATTAAAAAATGCAGTTTAATCATGTGTGGTTCTATGAATTATATAAATACAATATTTAGAGATAATAGTGTTCTCATCACATAATTACAAAAATGAAATACAAGTGAAACAAACTCAGTTGTGGTCAGGGGTTTATGAACACTGGTGTGTCACCCAAAACATTTGTGTCACGTTTGTGACACAAAAAGTGTGTCACTTTTGACCCACGTGTCATAGGTTCACCATTGCTGTTTTACAATACCCTTCCATGGAGATTTTACAAATTGAGTGTGGTGACAGTCTTTTGGGGAATTCTGCTATTGTACAGAATTGGACTAGATGTCCCTTCAGTTGCCTTCTATTTCTGTAGTTCTATGCATACTTAGCCATAAAAAGGTGAGAGTAATGGAGTCACTACTGCTCCAGTGATACAAGTATAATAGATGAACGTTTCTGCTTCATGGCTTTGCCAGAGAGCATTATCTTTCTGCCCTGGATTTTCCAAGTGTGACCTTCTGTTATGTCTAAGATTGTGTCTTATGCACAAAGAAGGTTCAGACCCAATGGTAATTAATTCTGAATAAACCTCAGCTCTTCCCACCACTAGGCATTTTTCAGAGCCAGCTGATAAATGCATAATGTGATATGGTTCTCAAATGTGACCTGTAGCCGTTCAGTTTCAGTTCAGCTAGGGAAGAGCATACACTCCAGACATCCCTAGTTACCAGTGACAATTCCAATTTCCTGGGAGCTTCTCTAGTAAATGCGTTTACTTTGTTTGTTTAAAAAGGTGTATAGGCCACCTCTGCTCCAATAAAGGAGTCACCAAGGTGGCTTCAGGAAAGATAATTTAACAGCCAAATAAAGCACAGCAAAAAAAGCAGAGCAAACAAGCAACCTTAATAAAACCTAAGAAACCAAAAGCTGCAAGCAGCACAAACAAAAATAAATTTGCTCAATGTGCACCAGATGAAGTCTGCAAACCTATCCGCACTTACTTGGGAGTAAGCCAAATTGACTATAATGAGACTTAGAGCCCAATCCTAAACCCCTTTGCGCTGGCACTGCACTGTTGCAACGAATGCTGTTGCAAACGTGCCATAAAGCGTGTCCATGGCAGCACTGTGGTGCTGGACCGGCGCATGCAGCAGTGCCAATGCTCGGGTGCTTCCGCAACTGTCGGCAGCATGGGCCGTGCACCAGTCAAGTGTCGGCGGCGCTTGGCCAGCACAGGGCCTCTGCAAGGGGGTTCCAGAGGCGTGCTGGGGGTGTAACTGGGCAGCACAGTGTGCGGAGACGGGGGTTGTGACGCAGGACGGCCGTAGTGCCAAATCCTAAACCCCGACCAGGGTGGCTCCAATTCGGGCCGCTCCTGACTGCTATTTTGCCAGCGCAGATCCGAGCAGGCCCATAGGGGTGACCGGGGCTTATGCGGGTGCAAGGGGAAAACCTCCCCTTGTCCTGCATATTGCTGCTGCCACCTCCTAATGTGCTTTAGGATATAGCCCTGTTATGTCAGCCTTACTATGTCACCTTACTTAGGATTACACTGTTACTCTGAGCAGACATGTTACTCTGAGCAGATTCGGACTGTTAATCAGAATCAAAGACCAAGTTGTAAACTTATCCCGGAGTCAGTTTGGGATGCACCCAGAAGTCTCAGACATGTGTCCAGTGGTGTCATCCAAATGATTTAGGAACAGGTACTCACTTTTGATTGGCACTTGTCGGGGTCTGCCCACCAGAAGTGACGTCATAAGCCGGAAGTGAGGTTGTGGCAGGAAGTGAGGTCATAGCTGGAAGTGATGTCATGATGCCGGCGCCACCACGCTGCCTGCCTGCCTGCCTGCCTCCTCACAGAAAGTGCAGGCAACGCCTGCAGGCGTGCAGTACGCATGCGCAGCTGCTGAGCCAACCAGCCGACGGGCCAGCTTCGAGTGGGCGGGGCCAGCTCAACTTCTAGGAACTGGTACTCGCGTAGTGGTGCGTAGTGGGTGCATGACATCACTGCATGTGTCCCTATGAAATGAATGTGTCCTCTGTGAAATGCTGCCGTTTATGGAGGTCTGAAAGTGCCCATTGATCAAGTATTCAGAGTTGTCAGGCAGAGAAGGAATGAACCTCCTCTCTGTTGTGCTAAACTATTGATAGAGGCAAGATTTACAAATGCATGCTTCCCCACATGACGCAAGATGGTACAGTCCCTATCTGAGAACTAAATCATCTCACTGTCATTAAGAACATTGGAATCCACAAAGAGGGTTTTTCAGTTGGTTCTAGAATTTTGTTGACTAGTCCTGCATTGTCCTGTGTCTTGTTCTCAGTTCAATCTGTGTAATTTACATAATTCATCACCTTACCCCCCAAGAATAACTCTCATGCCTTACATAGAAATGCCAATCCTGTCAAATTGGCCTGGAGTCTCTTGGGCCTCCGTGGGTTAGTGACGTTATTTCATGTGGGGGGGGGAGAGATATCCAGGTTCAGACACTGGCAACCCTGTTCTTCCACTTCTTTAAATCTCTCCCCCAGATCTGCATGTCTGGGATTAGATATTTGTCTGTGCAAGATATTTACACATAGTGAACCTCCCCCCCCCCCGCCCTAAATTTAGTGCCATCATCAAATTCTGCTGTCTTCCTTCATGTTTATACTTGGTTGCAATGCTAGACACACTTACTCGGGAGTAAGTATCACTTAACGTAAGAGGTTGACTTCTAAGGAAACAAATAGGATTGTGCTGTAACACTGCGCTGTTCCTATACTGCGCTGGAACAGTCAGGATCTGCTCCTACCCATAAGAACATAAGAAGAGCCCTGCTGGATCAGGCCAAAGGCCCATCTAGTCCAGCTTCCTGTATCTCACAGTGGCCCACCAGGTGCCTCAGGGAGCCCAGTAGACAACAAGATGCTTGCATCCTGTGGCCACTCCCTTGCACCTGGCATTCTGAAGTAGCCAGGTGCAAGGAGGTTGCACCACCCATCATGGCCTATAGCCCACAATGGACTCTTCCTCCAGAAATCAACAATAAAAGAAATTTTAGGCTACAAACCTACAAACCATTTACCTAGGAATAAGTCACCTTGAACTCCTTGGGGCTTATTCTCTCTCTCTCTCTCTCTCTCTCTCTCTCTCTCTCTCTCTCTCTCT
>JAJKFI010000033.1:295051-315553 GCA_029204185.1 Lerista edwardsae
GTTCACAAGCCCCCAACTCTGCTATAAACACTCCAAATAAACAACAGTCCAGTAGGTGGACAGATGAGACCATTGTACTCAGGTAGCCCCATTCTACCTAAATCCCTGTGCAGTGATGCAGTGACACCAGCACGGCTACCACTGTATCCCATGGGGGATTCTCAGTGGCTGGAGGTCTTCTCAGGGTGACATTTGTCCCCTTGTCCCAGGATAAGCTCCAGCAGCCGTTATAGGTCATGTCAGACTGGCACAAGTCCTCATTGACCAAGGAAGGCGGATCAGGCCTGGGAAGGGGATTTGGATTCTACATGCCGCCAACAATCTTCCCCCCTGGGCTTGATCCACCCTCCTCCCTGCCTCCATCACCAACCCTGTTCTGCCCCCCCCCCAACACTGTCCAACCCCCTCCAACCCTCTGTGCAGGCTTAGCTGCTCTGGCAGGTCTCCATGGTTCTGAGGGAGTGGGCGGGCCTCCCCGCCAGCAAGCCCACCATGTTCATTGGTGGAGGCTGCTTTGCACCAGCCGTAAAGCAGTCCCCATAGGAACAACGCCAGTTACGCCACTGGGAGAGAGGATCAGGATTGGGCCCTAAGTAAATAGAACAGAGATACCTTTTGTTATGAAGGTGGATAGCCTTGTGCTAAAGAAGCAGAGGCGGAATTGTTCCAAGCAATGCAGAATTCCTGTACCATTTTCTTGGCCCTTTCCCCTCAGCACATGGAATCTGATTTTTTAATCTACTCTGCATTGCCATCAGCACAGCTTTGTTGGATGTGCCTTGGAAAAATAAAACAAATACCCCATGCCAAATGTCCATGGAGAGACAAAACAAAATAAATTTAATTGTCTCCGGACAGACTTGCAGGAGGCAATATTCAATTTGTCACTATAAGCAGCCTTCCCTTAGCAGACATCAGCCCATCAAATTGTTTTCAAAGAAGGAGGAAAAAATACAAGATGGACTGCTGGCTTCCCTTTGTTGCTCCGGAGCTTCTGTGCATTTTCATGCTGTCCTCTTCCAAGGGCATCTTCCATCTTTGCTCTGCTCTGCTCAAAAGGCATTCCTTGGATGTATCAATTCATATCGGTGGGATCAGGTAGACTTGATCCCTGGCCACAGGGGCCCCTTGCAGTTCTTTGCTTTTCTCCCCTTTGTTGTTGATGCCACTATGACTCCTGTGGGGCATGCTGTGTTACCCTTGTCTCACATTGTACATGTGTGTGTGAGGTCCTTGAGTCCTTGTTCAAGGAACGATCTGTTGCCTGTGCCTGTATTATTCAATCCTAGTGGCTGGTGGGGGGAGTCTTCCCTCCCAAAGCATTAGCTACTCTGCCCCCCATCCCATGCTCAGTTCATTCTGGCAGCAGTTCTGTGATTGAGTTTTGGGGCTTATGATGCAATGATTGGCTCCTTGGACATCACAGCAATGGCACATGATTGATGCTCCAAATTGGTGGCAATGGCACATGAATGTCACAAGGATGACATGATGACTTCAAGGTAATGACACATGAATGCCATATGGATGATGTGCTGACTTCGTGGCAATGAAACATTGTTGTCAGGATTCTGCTCCACAGGTGACAGGCTGTATATATGTTAACTGAGAAACAGGAAGTTAACTGCTTCCTGTTTAGCATTAGATTTATTTTCATCAGGTATTCCGGCTGCCAGCAGCCTGCTCAATTTGTACTATAAGCATGAATGCTTATAGCTAAATTTTTAAAGCAGTGGGTGGGTCATGACCTGATGTCAGGTGGGTCACAGAAAGCTGGGAGCAGCCATCTTGGAAACTGCAGACCTTACTCTTGTTATATTCCTTTTGTGAGTGTTAACAGGTTGAATTTTCAAGTGATGGCTTTTTAATAATTTTGTTTTTACTTCAGTGCTTTTACATAAAATTTGGTCCTAATCTTGCTTTCTGTAAGGGATGTTTCATGGTTGAACAATGCAGTCCAAGAGTGTCATTTTATTATGTTACAATGACAGCTCTTCCTGCTTGATGATGTAACTTCGTGCCACAATACCAGTTCCAGATTAATGACATCACTTTTGGTGGGTCCCAACACAAGTGATGTTCTAAAAAGTGGGTCCCGTTCTAAAAAGTTTGAATATCACTGGTTTAAAGCAAGAAACAATGGTAAGCCATTAAAGAATGTCAATAGGCTTTGCAGGGGGCCCTGGATCTGCATATCATTGAAATAATGGATATCAGATCTGCAGATAAGAGGGTCTGCCTTACCTATTATGCTAAAAAAAGAGGGAAAACCTTCAAAAGCAAGGGACATCTGGTAGCAAGAATAGTTTTTTTTTTCCTTTCTGCATTATTGGTGACTTGATCACCACCAAAAACCAAAAGGGCAATACCATAAGAACATAAGAAGAGCCCTGCTGGATCAGGCCAAAGGCCCGTCTAGTCCAGCTTCCTGTATCTCATAGCAGCCACCAGGTGCCCCAGGGAGGCACGAGACAACAGATGCTTGGATCCTGTTGCCACTCCCTTGCACCCGGTACTCTGAAGTAGCCCACCACCAATGTAAGGAGGTTGCACAATCCATCATTGCCTATAGCCCATGATGGACCTTTCCTCCAGAAATCCGTCCAATTCCCTCTTAAAAGCATCGAGATCAGATGCCATCACCACCTCCTGGAACATGGAACCTCCTACCAACATGGAAGGTGAAATCAGTGCTAATACATTATACACAGAATAACACATGAGCAATTTTTTTTTTTGTATCTGAAATCCAATTTATTGTGAAGAGGAGTGAGCAGGTCCCACAAGGACATGGAATTATTGTCGAATCCCAGGTGTTTTCCACCCTTCACAATAAATTGGATTTTGCATAGACATGGAGATCTGAAAGATTTTTATTCTCCGTATTTTGGGCAGTTATTGACAGAGCCTTTGTTTCTATCCATTATTCATATATGCAGGTGACACACACTCTTAAAAAAAAAAAACACCAGGAAAAACCAATGACTTTCTGATAACGTTTAATATGAAACTGCATGAGCATCGGATACTGCTTGGGATGGAGCCCAGTATTTGTGAGCCTGCAAGAGCATGAGATTGTGGCGACATGAGATTGTGGACTGACACCGGCCCTTTAAGGGACTTGGTCCCGCTGAGCTATTGTTTCGCTGTTTTCATCCCCGTGGCTTTCTGAGCCTGGAGTATGCATTCTCCTGCTGGTTGCCTGTAGCAACACCTACTTGAGTGTACCTGCAGTGATGCCACTCAGCAGCAGTGCTCAATGTTCTGAGCCTTTCCTGCCATCAGGGATGAAATTTATTCCCATCAATAGAACGTAAGCAAAGAATGCAAGAACAGCCTGTAATAATTAGCTTAAGTATGAGTTTTCATGAAGTGTACCCAAAATGTATTGACAGAGCTGCAGATGTTTGTTTTTTTTAAAAGGAACCATGGATTTTCCTGATCAATTTGTAATGCTGTGTATTATACTATACGAACTATGCTGGTCTTGACCAAATGCCTTAAGAGCAGGATGCCTCAAGGATGCTCACCTCCCCCATGAATCCTGCCTTGCTGATCCTCTTAAATATTAACTCACTTTTGTTCATTCCCTTGCCATTTGAGGAAAAGTAAGCAGTGGCCTGCAACAGGGCCTTCTCTGTAGTGGTGCCGTGTTTTTGGAATGCTTTCCCAATGGAAGCTCACCTGAGACCAACTCTGCTAACTCTTTGGTGCCAGGCAGATACCGTTTTTTATTCACTCAGGGCGCAGTCCCAAGCACCTGATAGCATCGATGCTACGTGGTAGCACTGACGCTATGCAGTTAGCACCGATGTGGGGGCACCGAGCAGCACCCCTGTGTTGGTGCTAACGCACTGAGACTGGCACCGTCTTGGTGTGCCCGCGCTGCACGTCCTCTGCGCCAGCCGAGCCTGGCTGGCGCAGAGGTGTGACAAGCCAGGCGGGAGTGAGTGGGGGGTATAAGAGGGCAGGTTCTCTTATGGATTCAGAACATAAGAAGAGCCCCAGTGGATCAGGCCAAAGGCCCATCTAGTCCAGTTTCCTGTATCTCACAGTGGCCCACCAGGCGCCTAAGGGAGCTCAGTAGACAACAAGATGCTTGCATCCTGTTGCCACTCCCTTGCACCTGGCATTCTGAAGTAGCCTACTAATAATGTAGTTGCCCAACCCATTATGGCCTATAGCCCACGATGAACTTTTCCTCCAGAAATCTGTCCAGTCCCCTTTTAAAGGCATCTAGGCCAGATGCCATCACCATCTCCTGTGGCAAGGAGTTCCATAGCTTAATTACCCGCTGGGTAAAAAAGTATTTCCTTTTATCTGTTTTAACTCTCCCAACACTCAACTTCAGTGGATGCCCCCTGGTTCTGGTATTGTGAGAGAGGGAAAAGAACAACCCTCTATTGACTCTATCCCTCCCGTGCATGATTTTATATGTCTCAATCATGTCCCCCCTTAGGCGCCTTTGTTCCAGACTGCAGAGCCCCAAACGCTGCAGTCTTTCTTCATATGGCCCCAGCCCCATAACCAGTTTTGTCGCTCTCTACTGCACCCGTTCAAGTTCCACTATGTCCTTTTTGAAATGTGGTGACCAGATCTGTATGCAATACTCTAGATGTGGCCTTACAATTGATTTGTGCAATGGTATAATAATTTTGGCTGTTTTATTCTCAGCCCCTTTTTTAATTAGCCCAAGCATGGAATTGGCCTTCTTAATTGCTGCCGCACACTGGGTCGACACCTTCATCGAGTTGTCTACCAGCACCCCATGATCTCTCTCTTGAGCTGTCACAGACAGCTCAGAACCCATTAGCCTATATGTGAAGTTTTGATTTTTTGCCCCAATGTGCATCACTTTACATTTGTCTACGTTGAAATGCATCTGTCATTTTGCTGCCCATTCCCCCAACTTGGAGAGGTCCTTCTGGAGCTCTTCACAATCCCTTCTGATTTTCACCACCCGGAAAAGTTTTGTGTCACCCGCAAACTTGGCCACCTCACTACTTATGCCAGTCTCCATTTATAAACAAGTTGAAAAGCAACGGCCCCAAGACAGATCCTTGGGGCACTCCACTTTTTACCTCTCTCTATTGTGAAAATTGCCCATTGACCCCCACTCTCTGTTTCCTGGCCCTCAACCAATTCTGAATCCATAAGAGGACCTGTCCTCTTATTCCCTGTGAAGTTTCCTCAGCAGCCTTTCGTGGGGAACTGTGTCAAACACCTTCTGAAAATCCAGATATATGATATCCACAGGTTCACCCGCATCCATGTGCCTGTTAATCTTTTCAAAGATTTCTAAAAAGTTTGTGAGGCAAGACTTACCCTTACAGAAGCCATGCTGACTTTCCTTCAGCAACACTTGTTCCTCCACGTGTTTCAGAATTTTATCTTTGATTAGGCTTTCCACCATCTTACCTGGAACAGATGTTAGGCTGACTGACCTGTGGTTTCCAGGGTCCCCCCTTCTCCCTTTTTTAAAGATTGGTGTGACATTGGCTATCCTCCAATCCTCTGGCACTGTGGCTGTTTGAAGGGACAAGTTGCATACGCTAGTTAAGAGGTCAGCTTCATTCTTTAATTCCTTAACATCTGGGCCTGGTGACTTATTTATATTTAATGTATCAATTCGATCTAAAATATCTTGTTTATTAACAATTATCTGACTTAATTCCTTAGTTAGGAGAGGCCGTTCGGGCTGCGGTATCTGCCCAAGGTCTTCTGCCGTGAAGACAGACGCAAAGAATTCATTTAATTTCTCTTCAGTTTCTAGGTCCCCTTTTATCTCCTCTTTCCTTCCCTCCCCGTACAGTGGGCCGACCGCCTCTCTGGCAGGTTTCCTGCTTCTAACTTATTTGAAGAAGCTTTTATTGTTCCCCTTTATGTTTCTGGCCATGCGTTCCTCAAAGTCTTTCTTGGCCTCCTGTATCACCCTCTTACATGTCTTCTGCCAGAGTTATTTTCCTCATTTGGGCAAGACTTCCATTTCCAGAAGGAACCTTGCTTGCTCTTTACAGCAACTCTCAATTTATTTGTCAGCCATGCAGACACCCTCCTGGACCTAGTCGAGCCCTTCTTTCTTTGTGGTATACACTTCTGCTGGGCTTCTGCTACTGTTATTCTAAACAGCCTCCACGCAGCCTGGAGGGACTGGACTCTTTTTACCTTCCCTTTCAATTTCTTTCTAACTAGCCTCCTCATTTGAGGGAAATCTGCCTTTTGAAAGTCGAGGGTTTTTGTGTCAGATTTGCTCTGCCCTCTTTCCTGGACATGCAAGGCGAAACCAATCGCAGAGCATGGTCACTATTCTCCAATGGCTCAGTAACACTTACATCCCTAACTAGGTCCCTAGTACCACACAATATTAAATCCAGAGTCACCTGTCCTCTGGTAGGCTCCATGAATAGCTGCTCTAAGGCACAGTCATTCAGCACGTCAAGGAGTCTGGTCTCTCTTTCTTGACCAGAGCACCAGTTGACCCAGTCGATATGGGGATAATTGAAGTCCCCCATGATTACAACCCTGTCTTTCTTGGTCACTGCCCTGATTTGTTTCCTCATTTCAAGGTCCCCTTCACGTTTTTGATCCAGATAGCACCCCCACACACACTATTACATCACACTTTTGACCTGGGAGTTTAACCCACAGTGACTCTATGGTGGAGTCAGGCCCACCTTCAATTTCTACTCTGCTGGATTCTATCCCTTCTCTGACATAGATGGCCACCCCACTGCCAACACGCCCTTCCCTATCCCTCCTATAGAGTTTATAAATTCACATTTAGAGGCAATTCGAACCTGGAGTTAGGCCGGTACAATTAGGCCATCAAAGTTTGGCCGGCCCAAAGGACACCGTATAGCGTGTTTGAACCACACTCTGAGTCAGGGAGAACGGCGCACATCTGTGTGCTGGCCTCTCTGATTCCAAGAGTGATCCAAACATGCTTTACTGCAGGGGTCAGGGAACTTTTTTACCTTTTACCCCAAAATATATTTAGATACGCCGACGTTACCCCGGTTCCCCGACCACTGCTCTAGGAGTGTTCAAGAACATGCTCCGTCTCCATGAAACAAAGAAAACATGAATAAAATGCGGGTGGGGAAGCAAACTGTTTCCTTACTCTTGCACCTTAATTTTGATAATTTTCCCTGATGTTCAGTCAAAACATACATACACGCACGCATGCATGGAAGGTTTACTATTAAATCTGGACATTTGGAGCACAGCCATTTGCGGACTGCTGGTCTGAATTTCCAAAGTTTCTGGGGGGCCCTGCAGTGCACCAAACTCGCGGGGCTCCCGCAGCCTTCAGGTGCTTCTTCGATCTCGTGGATGGAAAGACAGAAATTCCTCCAGGCAGAAAAAGGCCAAAATCCTCCAGGGTCGTCCTTGTTTTTTCCCAGGAAAGGGAGCCACGAGCTGCCAGCTGGTCTTGGTCGGATGCGCATGTTGGGGGCTGGTCTGTGCGGGGATCCTTGCAGTGTCCGGCTGCTCATGGCAGCTCCGCAGGCAGGTCCACATCGGGGCTCCAGCCCCCCTGCCCCATCCCAACCAGGTGCGCGCAGCAAAGCGCTGGTGCGGAATCCTCTCCCAGGCGCTGAACGGGTTAACGCCACAGAGCTGCGCTGCCTAGAGAAGCGGGAAGTATGGGCGGGGGGGCTGCAGGGCTCTTTTCCTCTTTGCTAGGGGCGGGGTCTGGGTTTGAATTGTTCTGCAGCTGCAGGAAGAAGGGAAAAGGAGAAAACTGCACTGGGGAGGTAAGTGCGGTGGGCACCCCAAGGTGCAATGAAATGAAATTCCTGGGGGTAATGGACAGTCGTGCTGCCAAGACACAGCCGGGCATGCATATAGATTCATATGCATGCCCGGCTGTATCTCGGCAGCGCGACCGTCCATTACCCCCAGGAATTTCATTTTTACCCCATTTGGGGTAATTTACTCCTGTTCCCTTACCACTGCTTTACTGTGTCCCTCGTGCCGTCCAAACTTTGCTGGCCTAACCGTGCCAGCCTAACTCCAGGTTAGGATTGCGCCCTCAGTATTGCCGTTTCTTAATTAACTGGACCACGTACTTTGAAAATACCACTAAGATCTATGTAAATTATAAGTAGGAAATTATGGTCCCACTGAGCAGGAAATTATGGCAGATAAAGAATGACTGAGCATCTGTCAGTGTGAGAGCCACATCTCAGTAGGGATCTAGCTAGGTCACTTGTCAGAGATACATACAGTACAGTATTTATAGTTTCAATCCTGGAGGAGTTGCCAGCATTCATGAACAGAGTTTTGTGACCCAGTAGGGACTCTGCTGACCTCCTAGCAACCAGCTGAGCATTCTGCTCATCTGCACAGAACCCAGCTGGAATAGTTGAGAAGGAGAAAGGAGGGGGTGCCTTGGTCAGTGAGATTTCACCGTCCTATTTCCTCATAGCAAGCCACTAAAAACAGTTACCGAGCATGAGATGGCCTGAACTGAGATTTTAGCCTCAGGTTTCCTGGGTTGAAAATGTTCTATATGTTGCATTTGTGGTGATAAATGAGGTCTCAAGCATTACAGTTTATTCCAGGGAGTTTCAACAGTATTATTGCAAGGCCTTTCTCATTAATCATCAGGCTGATGGCGTGGGTTGCAAACACTTGAGAAAACAATGTAAGATTCAGATGGATTTCAGTGAATAGCTGAGGAGAAAAGGATAGACAACCAGTATGGATCCATGCAGCATTGGTATGGCCCAAAGATGATGTCCCATTCTGGGCACCAGGAAGGATGTTAATGGATTCGTTAGGGAGGGATCGTAGCACACTGATAGAGTAAGCATAAGGTCCCAGGTTCAATGGTTGGCATTGCCAATCAAACTGTTTCTGGTTGCAAGGCTGTAAAAGATCACAGTTTGAGACCTTGGGCAGCCACCACCATTCAGAGTAGCCTAGACCAGTGGTTCCCAAACTGTGGGTCCAGGACCCACCAGTGGGTCTTGACCCAGTTTTTGGTGGCTCACGAAACTGACAGGGCAAATTAGACTATGTGCATCAAGGGTTAAACAAGCAGCTGTGTGGGATGGAGGAAGCACTGCTGCCCAATCTCCATTATCACCACACCCCTTGGCATCTATAAACCAGGCAGCAGCCTCTAGGGCAGTTTTATTCAAACTGTGGGTTGGGACCGACTTAGGGCACAATCCTAAACTAGAGTTAGGCTGGCACAGTTAGGCCAACAAAGTTTGGCCAGCACAATGGCCACCATAAAGCGCATTTGGACCACCCTTAGAGTCAGGGAGGAGGGCGCACGTCTGTGTGCTAGCCTCTCTGACTCCAAGAGTGGTCCAAACATACTTTATGGTGTCCCTTGTGCAGGCCAAACTTTGCTGAACAGGGCCTCACAAATGTGTCAAGACCTTTCCTTGGCACCACCTGGGAATTAGAGGGTGGCATCATAAATAACTGGTGGAGCATATGTCCCCTTAGCATGCAAAAAGTCCCCTTGTCCAAGTTCAGTCCCTTGGCATGTCTAGTTAATGGACCAAGGAGCCAGTGGTGGGGAAAGATCTCTGTCTGAGACCCTGGAGAGTTGTTGCTGGAAAACACAGTTTGGCCAGGATGACCAGTTTGACTAGGCTAGATGGACCAGTGGAGTCCTGGAGATAGATGAGGAGGCCATAGGTGATATGTAAAGTCCAGAAAGTTGCTAAAAGGCATCATCCTGCCATCTTTTAGAGATGAATGGATGCAATATTGGAATTTAAAATTCTGAGTTGCTCAGGACCAGACTATATGAATGATCCTGTTTGGCCGTTCAAGTCATTAGGAGAAGCTCCGTTTAATTTTGTGCCTCCATCGGAGATATGATTGGGGAAACTTAATTTTCTCTGCTATGGTAGCTAGATAATGGAATCTCTGCCTTGAGATGTCCAGCTAGCATTCTCCTTGATGGAATTCAGGCACCCAGGTAAGACTCTTCCTGAGGGCGCAATCCTAACCTGGGGTTAGGCCAGCACAGTTAGGCCAGCAAAGTTTGGCTGGCACAAGAGCCACTGTATAGTGCATTTGGACCACTCTTGGAGTCCGAGAGGATGGCACACGTCTGTGTACCAGCCTCTCTGACTCCAAGAGTGGTCCAAACATACTTTACGGTGTCCCTTGTGCTGGTCAAACTTTGCTGGCTTTGTTTATGCCGGCCTAAGTCAGTTTAGGATTGCGCCCTCAGAGAGTGGTCCAAACACGCTTTACGGTGGCCGGGTTGGGATTGTGCCCTGATCGTGTGCCATGCCTTTAGCTTGATTGGTTTGAGAATGTCCTCTTGGTTTCTTTCAAACCTGCTGTTTTATTCTGTTTTGTGCTTTCAGTTACAACTGGTTTGTTTGTTAGTTTTTAATTGGACAGCATATGCCGCACTGAGCTACTGTGTTTTTATTGAGACAATCTTGACCAAAAGGAAGGTTCTATTTTAATTAAATGAAGGAATGTTGACTGACTGTTCTCAAATGTTTTCCCTTTTAAAGATTTTGCAGTGACCTAGGAAATAAACAAAATGAATGGAAAAGCCAAACACAGCATATGATATAGCTGTTCAATAGATGGCATTTTCTGCTTCAATTGCAAGGAAAAGGAGCCAATTTTAAGTTGACTCTTCAAAGTCATCATCAAAATTAAATGTGTCTGTAGGCTTATGATGCTGTTATTGGACAGATAGACAGTAATGTAGATGTAATGGCATTCCAATTACTCCAGCTGGATGTTTGTATTCTGCTTCATTAAATTGTGTTGGCATTAAACTGGCCTCGGCTAGATTTTGATTATGATGCTGTGGGAAGCTTTTGCTTACGTTGGCAAAAATTAATTTCTTAGTTGCTTTAGATCTGCTGCAGATTATAAAGCCGGCAAAGTTTGGTGGACACCAGGGACGCCTCAGGCATCTGGAAGTCTTAGCCTGGTGCTGCCAGAATGGACCAAGGATGCTGCACAAAAGGGTCAATCTGCAGGTTCATACATTTCCCAAACAAAGTGCGTAAGAACAATTTTGGAAGCTGTTTTGTTTCTTCTATCTAGGGCACCGTTGCAAATGTTAGAATTGTGATTCTTATGACAAATAAGATGTTGAATCTGTAGTAAAATGTAGTAAAACCAGGGTCCCCACACAGAGAGGGAGTCCAACTGGACCACGCCCGGGGCAGCCTCGCTGCAGCCAGTCAACGTGGTATGGCTGCGCTAAGAGCGGCAGGCCTGAAGAGCTTTGCCTCCAGAGGAGAATGACACAGGCTTGGGCCCTGTGTGGAGCGCAGCGGAGGAGCGGACCCTCTGAGCCATCGCCACATGCCCCATAGCATCAGCTCTGCCTTGGCCCGGAGCTCGGATTCTGGTCACCGCCAGCTTGCAGGTTCCAGTGGAGCGGTGGTAGGTCTGGGCCCTGTGAAGAGCACAGCAGAGGAGCGGACCCTCTAGGCCGTTGCTGCACACCCCATCATATCAGCTCTGAGTGGCCCTTGGCCCACAGCAAAACATCCCAGCTCTGAGCGGCCCTCGGCCCGGAGCTCGGATTCTGGTTGCCACCAACTTGCACGCCCCAGTGGAGTGGCAACCGGCCACCAGCGCGATCAGGCCTCCGGAACATCTCAACAGGGGAGAGGTTGTGCCTGCCATTTTCCCGCCTTTTTTCCCCTGGCGCCCGAATGCAGGTAGCCAGGCTGGCAAAGCGGGCATAAGGATGCTGGGGGGCAGGCCGGGCACTCTACCCAGCAGTCAAGCCCAGTTACTCAGGACAAACTTATTGCCGTGATGATGGTGGCAGTGCAGGGTCATGCAGAGCCTGGGGTTGCTGCAGGGTCCCTCAGCATCAAAGAAGGGGGTGGTCTTAAGGCATCCTCGGAGTACCAGAGATCTCTCAGTCCTGTTCACCCTCTTGGTCACTGGCAAAAGCTCATCCTCCGAGGAAGGTGGTTGACATCCTGGCAAGAGGAAGCACAAGGGCAAGCCTACCCACAGCAGGAAGGGGAGGAAGAGTGCCTTCAAAAAGAGAGCTAGAGGTATCTTCTTCTCCAGTGACTCCTCTTCCAATCAGGAGAACAGCAAGCTCTCAAAGAAAGAGGAAGGGAAGAAACAGGACTAAAAACTGGACTGCCTGTTGCCAGCAGAACGGTGTCTCCAGAGAGGCCGCTAATCTTCTGAGCTCTGTAGTTCAGTGTTTTTCCCTCACGTGTTTTCTTCTCTTTACTGTCTCTTCACCATTGTCATTCAGCCGGAACGCTGGGCGGGAGGAACGGGGGGGAGACGGCGAAACGGACCAGAACGCAACGGGCAGGCTGCCACTCACCCGTTTCTCCCGCCCAGCGTTCCGGCTGAATGACAACGCTGTTCCTGCCCCTGCCTTCCTAGTCAGGGCTTGGCCCCCACACAGGCAAAGGAGGTGTTTTTCAGCACTTTTTCCTGAAGGTCTAAGGCCTATATTCTCACCTAGGCCTGGCAGCCTTTTTTACTTGTGCTACTGTGCAAGGGAGGCTGAGGGCCGCATGTTGATTTGGGCCTAGCAGGCTATTTTTTTCCTGTGCTACTACACCAGGGACGCAGGGAGGCTGGAGAATACAAACATGCTGATTTTGGCCTAGCAGGTCTTTTTTCCTGGAGGCTGAGGCCCACATGCTGATTTGTGGCTAGCAGGCTCTTTTTTCCCTATGCTACTGTGCAAGGGAGGCTGAGGCCCACATGCTGATTTGGGCCTTGTTGTTGTTGTTGTTCAGTCGCTAAGTCGTGTCCGACTCTTCGCGACCCCATGGACCACAGCACGCCAGGCCTCCCTGTCCTCCACTAGCTTCCGGAGTTCACCCAATTTCATGTTCATCGCTTCGGTGACACTATCTAACCATCTCATCCTCTGCCGCCCCCTTCTCCTTTTGCCTTCAATCTTTCCCAGCATGAGGGTCTTTTCTAAAGAGTCCTCTCTTCTCATCAGGTGGCCAAAGTATTGGAGCTTCAGCTTCAGGATTTGTCCTTCCAGGGAGCAATCAGGCTTGACTTCCTGTAGGATGGACCGATTGGACCTCTTTGCAGTCCAGGGGACTCTCAAGAGTCTTCTCCAGCACCATAATTCGAAAGCATCTATTCTTCGGCGCTCTGCCTTTCTTATGGTCCAGCTCTCACAGCCATACATAGCTACTGGGAAAACCATAGCTTTGACTATGCGAACCTTTGTTGGCAGGGTGATGTCTCGGCTTTTGATTAAGTTGTCTAAGTTCGCCATAGCTTTCCTCCCAAGAAGTAAACGTCTTTTAATTTCATGGCTGCAGTCACCATCTGCGGTGATCTTGGAGCCCAGGAAGATAAAGTCTGTCACTGCTTCCATTTCTTCCCCTTCTATTTGCCAGGAAGTGATGGGAGTGGTGGCCATGATCTTAGTTTTTTTAATGTTGAGCTTCAAGCCAATTTTGGCACTTTCCTCTTTCACCCTCATCAGCAGGTTCTTTAAGTCTTCCTCACTTTCTGCCATTAGAGTGGTGTCGTCTGCATATCTGAGGTTTGGGCCTAGCAAGCCTTTTTTCCCTGTTATTTTTTCTCTCTCTTTCCCTGTGCAAGGGAGGCTGAGGCCCATATGCTGACTTGGACCGTTGTTACTGCATGAGGAAGATCTCAGGCCTTCATGTTGACCTAGGCCTGACAGGCCCCTTTTCCCTGTGCCATGGTAAGAGGGAAGTCCACATGCTGACTTAGGCCTGACAGGCCCCCATTCCCCCCCCCATGCTAGGCCTGTATGCTGACTTGGGCCTATCAGACCCTTTTCCAGGTGCTTTGGCATAAGGAAGGTTGAGGCCTACATGCTGACTTAGACCTGGCCAGCCCCTTTTTTCCCTATGCTACTGGACAAGGGTTTTTTTTGTTTTTACATGCCCACTTAAACCTGGCAGGACACCTGACAGAAGTGACTAGCAGAGAGGAGGGCTTCCAGCAACAACAGACTCAGAGCCCTCACAGATTTTGGCAGGAAATGTGGCTACCATCTCACCAGTGCTTCCCCATGGCCAGACCTGCCAGTTCAACAGCCCGGTGGGCTCATTAACAAACAAACAAAAACCCCAGACATCACTGTGTTCTGCACTTCGGCCATGGCAGGGACTACTACCAAATACAGAGCACTTCCATTTGGACTGACAGCGTCGTCCAGCATATTCCTCAAGCTTCTGTTTGTACCTGTAGCAAATCTCAGACAGCAGGGAGTTTCATGTTTTTTTCCTGCCTGGATGATATCCTGATCAAATCATCATCAAGGAAGCAGGCCATGAGGGATATCCAGATGATTGTCAATTGCCAACAGAAGATTGGTTTTTGTCAGCAGCAGGGAAAAGATATCCCTGGACCCATCATGGCAGGTGGAGCATCTGGATCTCCAGATCAACACAGAAGTCTTCAGGGTGGCCCTGTATAGAGAGAGGAGAACAGTTCTCAATCTTTTGATGAGGTCTGCACAAGCCCAAACTTTGAACGTTGTTAGCATCCCTGCAGGGCATGATGGTGTCTGGCCATGATTTTGTGGACTGTCCAAATTGCACATGCAACCACAACAGAGGATCCTCATGCCTTACCAAAAGAAGATCAAAGGCAGGAGCATCTCCCTGTTCAAAGCAGGTCTGCCAGAGAGCTTGGCTGGTGGCATAGTGAGGGTTGACTCTCCAAGGGCCTGAATATGGTGTTCCAGGAGCGTGTGATAGTGACTACCGTTGCCAGCCTCCAGGGCTGGGATGGTCACACAGAGGGAGTGTTGACCCAAAGAACTTGGACCCAGGCATAGATGTCCTACAGCATCAATGTTCTGGAGCTCAGGGTGATCAGGTTAGCCTTGATGCACTTCCTTCCGATCCTTGAAGGGCAAGGGTGTTCTGGTTTACATGGACAATGTCACAGCAAAGGCCTATATCAAGAGGTAAGGTGGCCCCAGGTCATCTCGCCTTTACCAGGAAACTGACTGGCAATTGTATCCAGAGACCCTCAGGGTAGTGGTCTCAAAGTTTGGAAAATCCATAATGACCCTATTTGTGACCAAAGACAACAGACAGGTATAAAAGTTCTTTGTCAGGGCCTGGAGCCAGAGGTGAGAGAGTCAATGTTCTAAGTACATGCTGGCCAGCAGGCCTGCTGTACACATTTTCCCTGGTTCCCTTGGGTCTGGTTCCCTTGGGTCCTGCCAATTTTGACAGTTGCAGGAGGAAGTTGTAATGAAAAGCAGAAGGCTCTGGCTTCACAGTGATGGAACTTCTAGCCATGACATCACTTCCGGTGGGGCCCAGACAGATTGTCATTCTAAAAAGTGGGTCCCGGTACTAAAAGGTTTGAGAACCAGTGTGGCAGAATGTATTTTTTATTCAGTATGGTTTTAGTGCCCTCTATATAGACTGTTCATATCCTTGTCCATTGCATAATTGCTCTTTTTATTGTCACATTACTTCAATTCTTCATCCCAGGGTTAGGGTATTTTTCTGTGCAGTGACACTATTCATGTAGATCAGTGTTATTCAAATTGTGAGTTGGGACCCACTTGGTGGATCGCGACCTGACGTAAGGTGGGTCGCGGAAAACTGGAAGCAGCCATCTTGGAAAGTACAAACCTTACTCTTGTTATATTGCTTTTGTAAGTGTTAACAGTTTGAATTTTCAAGTGACTTTTTTTTTTAATTTTGTTTTTAGTTCATTGCTTTTACATCATATTTTGTCCTAATCTTGCTTTCTGTAAGGGATGTTTCATGGTTGTACAGTTGTAGCAGTCCAAGAATGCCAATTTACATTTCAGAAGTGTCATTTTATTATGTTAAATTATACTTAATGATGTCACTTCCTGCCACAACAGGTTAATGTCAGGTTAACCTGTCACTTTAAGGTTAATGACATCACTTCCGGTGGGTCCCAACTCACCCTTCTAAAAAGTGGGTCCCGGTCTAAAAAGTTTGAATATCACTGCTCTAAGATAATATAGCCCCTGTCAAATAATTAATTGTGGTGCTCATCCATCATGGCATAAGTTGGATCAGGATTGTAGCACTGGTGAAAATGGTTCCTTTCCTCTGCACCATGTAAAATCCCACCCGCAGGCTGCTGCTTGCCCAAAGTGGATTGGTTTAAATCAGGGCAATTTAAGTCAACAACTTTATTCACTGAAAAAGGCCATTTATTTAAATCAATGTTTTCCTGTTCATTATCTATTTCCTAAGTAAAAGTGTGTGCCAATTTAACGTTGCTTCATTCCAACAACCAACACTTGCATCTCATTGTTGCTCTGTTTTACCCGTTTTTACCCAGCAAATGCATTTCTTCAAAATATTTCCAAATCGCATCTTTTCTATGACGTGCAGCATTCATAAAAGGGTTTTTTTCCCATACAGGTGCTGGTTGAAATCAACACTGAGCTTCTTTTTTCCTGTGTTGTTTTCCCTTTTTAGGGCTCAATCCTGGATTGAGCCCCTCAGCGTGGGTGGTGCAAGCGTACTGCCTGCACTGGTGTTGCAAAATGTGTGGTAAGGCATGTTCAGCGTGGGCAGTAAGGGCTTTTCGCCCGTGCTGGAGCTGCGCCAGAGCTCAGCGTCCGGAGGTGGCAAGGCAGCGACGGCAGCCGGTAAGTGAATCAGCTGCTGGCGTTGTGGGGATTCCAGGCGGGGCTGGAGGGCGTAACAGGCAGAAGGAGCCAACCTTCTTGTGGAGCCCTGCGGCCCTGCATGGAGGCTCTCACCTGGCTAAATAGCCAGCACAGAGGCAAGTAGACCCATCACCCACGCTGCCTTCTTACCCCAGAGGAAGGGGGCAAACGTCCCCTTCCTCTGGGGAGCATCCAGCGCCTGCCCAGTACCAGATGGATGCAGCAGTAGCCACCTGGCTACCGCTGCTGTCGTAGGCAGTAGGGCTGTCCTTCTACCCATCTTCTCTTTTGACATGCCCCACCAGACTCCACTCCACCCCAAAATAGCTTTGGAGCAAATCTATGTTCTCCATTAAACGGAAGGCAAAAGTTCATTTTTTTGTCTGGAAGGAAGAGCCTGGCATGTTTACCAGGCATAAAATGAGAGCCCAAATGAATGCCCCCTGTGGTGACTTGTCAACCCCTGTCCTCCAGTATCCAGTCATAATATAGATATATGAACTATTGCACTGTGTGATGACTGGCAAGGACATTGTATTCAGTTGTTTCTTTACAAAGTTAAACAGTTGCATTTAACAGAATTTCTGCGTGTATGATTTTTACTAGGAATAGCGTGGGCGGCGGGAAGCATTAACCTTTTCTCCTGCAGTACTGTAGTCTCAATCTGACTTAAGGGCAAGAACCCTTTTAACCTTAAAAAATGCAGACGATTCCCATCACACACACAAAAAGCAATGCCAATTTTTTTAAACAAGCATAAACCTAATCTATAGCCCCCCTATGGGCATGGGGTGAGGGGTGGAGTGCTAAGTTTTGCAAGGAGCCTTATCTAGCTCCTCTAAGGGAGCTAAAGAACCGGAATTCTTCCGTAGATCCCTAGTAACTTTACTGAGCTATACACAATAGAAGCAAAGAAGAAATAGTTTCTCTATCACGGCAGAGCAACCTAATAAATAATTAAGCAAGTAATATACAATGATTGTATTTGAGAGGAAAGTCTCCTTGATTAATAGCCAAAGGGGAAAAGCTTTAGGTCTAGCCACCCAAGTACTTTGCCTAAGCAAAGTAACAAACTGACAGCTCAATCCTGACTTAGGCTGGAGCAGGCAGGCCAGCCAGCCTGTGCTGCATCCAAACCTAGGTTGGGGGCAGCAGCAACTTAGTGCGGGGGAAGGGACAAACATCGCTTGCCCTGTGGTAAGCCGCAGGCGGCCCAATAGAGCTGCTCAGTTCTGCACCTGCAAAATTCCAGGCACAAATCCAAGCCTCCTGCAGTGGCCCAAATTGGGGCCATGCAGTCTGGGGATGGAGATTTAGATGTGGCTTAACAGCTGCATCCAGAACCAACCCCCCTCATGAGCCACCCTGCCCGCCAGAATGCCCTCCCCTGCCCCGTTCTGCCTCCCCTCCCCCCCTCCTCCCCACCCAGAAAAGCCCCTGTGCTGGCTGAATCAACCAGCGCAGGGGCGGTTTACCAGCTGCCTTCGCTGGTGCACTTGGGTTGACACAAGTGCTCACGTTGGCCCAGGGCCTCTTCAGCTGGCACAGATGTGCCTCATGGCACATTTGCAACAGCCTTGGGCCAATGCAATGTACTTGTGTTTTCCCAACAGGCGCTTTGGATTGCACCCTGATTGTTTTATTCTGGCAGATTAAGGGCACAATCCTAACCTGGAGTTAGGCCAGCAAAGTTTGCCTGACAAGGGACACTGTAAAGTATGTTTGGACCACTCTCGGAGTCAAAGAGGCCAGCACACAGATTAGATGTGCACCATCCTCCCTGACTCTGAGAGTAGTCCAAATACACTTTACGGTTGCTGTTGTGCTGGCCAAACTCTGCTGGCCTAACTGTGCTGTCCTAACTTCCAGGTTAGGATTGTGCCCTAAAGCTACTTAGCAACAATAGTCGGCTACTTCAGAATGCCCGGTGCAAGGGAGTGGCAGCAGGATGCAGTCACCTTGTTGTCTCCTGTGCTCCCTGAAGCACCTCCTGGGCCACTGTGAGATGCAGGAAGCTGGACTAGATGGGCCTTGGCCTGATCCAGCAGAGCTCTTCTTATGTAATACATCCTTCTCTTTCTTTTTCTAAGTGTCATCTCCCCTACACACAACTCCTCAGGGATGTATTAGGGGTTTTTTTTTTTTCAATCAGCTCCACTAATTCTGCAAAGAAAGAACTTTTCCTTTTTACAGTGAATGGAAGAATGACTGCAATGAGAAACTGAAGGGAGGTGGGGGATTATTCTCACTGGAGATCTTCAAGCTGGAGTTCTACAGGCACCTGTTGGAGGTGCTCTTGGATGATTTCCTGCTAATGGCTGGGAGTTGGACTAGATGACTTTGTGAGCCCCCTCCAACTCTGTGATTCTATGATAAAACAACAGACTCTAATAACAGCCCCACAAGGCTCTATGTATGATTCCATACTTGCCCAGGAAACAAAGGCTGTTTCCAGTATCCCGATGGCTTATTGAGAAATATTTTCTACATAATGCCAGGTCAGGGATAACTCTCACCACTCCTCAAAAGACTCTCCTGAGCCCGCTATTATTTATTACTAAGTGGTTCCTTGTGTTCAGGAGTTCAGTTCTGGTTCAAGTTCAAGGCAACCAGGAGCTTTCAAGTTCTGTTGCAGTTCACTGAGAAGTTTTCTCTAAGCCAATTTTTGGAGTGGGATTTGGTTTGGCTGACTGTCTGAAACATTGTGTGGCCTTTATGATTTTACATTAATTTTTTTTCCTACGTTGTCTTCCAGGCTTTGGCATGACTACACCAGCCACAAGTACGGGCAAGATTTTTCTGATCTTTTATGGTCTCATGGGTTGTGCCGCGACTATCTTGTTCTTCAACCTTTTCCTGGAGCGCTTGATCACAATCATTGCATACGTCATGAAGTCCTGCCATGAAAGACAACTCAGGAGAAAGGGGACCCTTCCGCAAGATCTCCAGCAAGCTTCAGGGAATGTTGAAGTGGATAGCTTAGTAGGATGGAAGCCATCCGTGTATTATGTCATGCTTATCTTGTGCCTCGCATCCCTCACCATTTCCTGTTGTGCCTCTGCTATGTACACTCCAATGGAAGGGTGGAGTTATTTTGATTCTCTTTATTTTTGCTTTGTGGCCTTCAGTACTATTGGTTTTGGCGACATGGTCAGTAGCCAGAATCGTGAGTACCAGAACTATAACTTTTACCGGTTTGGCAATTTTATCTTCATACTCATGGGAGTCTGTTGCATCTACTCCTTGTTTAATGTCATTTCTATTGTTATCAAACAGTTCTTAAACTGGATATTAAAGAAACTGGAATGCACATGCCAGAGGTGCCAAAGAAAACTCTTTCGGTCCCGGAGGAATGTTGTGGTCCCTGGGGTCGCACGGAGCCAGCACAACATCTCAATTGAGTCCGACGGAGTCCTGGAGAGTGACACGGACGGGCGCCGGCTGTCTGGCGAGATGATCTCTATGAAAGACCTCTTGGCCTCCAACAAAGTGTCACTGGCCATTATGCAGAAACAGCTGTGTGACAGTGCCAATGGCTACCCAAGACAAATGAGCCTCGTTCCCAAACAGAATGGATTTGCTGGTGGTGTCGGTGCTTTGGGGATTATGAATAACAGGCTGGCAGAGACAAGTACAGATAGGTAAATAGTACTGAGTGAACATCGAGAAAGATAAGTGGGGCTCAAAAGTCATCGCAGAACAGTTGGAACTAACAGAGCTGAACGCTTTTAAAAGAGGTGTCCCTGGTATTGTTGCTGCTGGTTAGTATCTGCTGCATGCCATCTGTCTTCACTTGCTCTGCAGTACATGTGTGTGTGTGTGTGTGTGTGTGCGCGCGTGCGCGCGCACACACACACACACACACACACACACACACACACACACACACACAC
>JAJKFI010000033.1:315563-328267 GCA_029204185.1 Lerista edwardsae
CACACACACACACACACACACACACACACACACACACACACACACACCCCAAAAGAAAGAAGATTTCCAGTGGCGCGATGTAGAATTGCAATGTTTACAAGCTCCTGCATGTAAATGTATTTAAGTTCAGTTCTGAGTTAGGAGCAGGGACTTGAGTGGAGAAAAGCCGCAAGAAACTGACATTGCTATGCTGACCACCCCCTGCTCTAAGCTGCTGTACCAATGTAGCGGCCCATCAGATTCTGTATGAAGGGTACGTGTACTGGCATGAAGGAAGACCTTGCCTTCTTGCATCAGTGCTGGGCCTTCCCAAGCCTTCTGCTACACTTGCATGGCTGCTGAATTTGGCTGCACCTCTGCTCCGTTTGCCAACTATAGGCTGTCACATTCAGCAGTGCACTGCTGGCCACTGTTCCTTGCACATTCATAGGATCAGCCTGCCCAATTTGCTGTAGAACTGATTTTGCATTCTGTTTCTTTTGTTCTTTTTTTCCTTTGTGCCCATTTTCCAAGAGTACTTCCCAGAACCCAAAATGAAGGCATTATAAATCTTATCAGCAGTTCGTGCTCAAAAGAAGCAGCAGTTGTTTGCTCTAAATTTATGTAGGTGGGAAACGCTCTTTCCCTGAACGTTGTTTTTAAAAAGTAAATAGTAAAAAGTGAATAGACAATTCAGCATTTCCAAACTTAAGCATGAATATTAAAATAATGGTCCCAGTCCAGAGATGCTGTGCACCCTCCCCCCCCCCCAAAAAAGTGCAGTGCAAGACATGCGCCATGTGTTGGAAGGTGCAAAAGCAGCTAGTTACTGTAATCACATCTTGTTCACTGCGGGGTCTAAAAGGTCATAGCCCTGCATGAGCAAAACCTCTTGTTAATGGGAGCAGCGGATCTCTTCTTTCCCTTAGGAACGGAATGGAAGAGCATGTACCTTTCATGCAGAAGGTCCCAGGTTCAATACCTGGCTTTCCTGGGGAGGGCTGAGAAAAATCCCTGCCTGAAATGTTGGTGAGTTGCTGCCATACAGTATAGACCAGTGTTTCCCAACTGGTTGTATGCATACCACGTGGTATACAAGGCAGTGTCCAGTGGTACATGCAGCACCCCCGGACACTCTCCGCCCAGCAGCGGGACTGCAATGTGACAATAGTAGGAGGCTCTGCTTAGTAAGCAGAGCTCCAACATGTGGTTTATGCACTCTTCAAAAAGCTCTTCCGTTCGCCATAGCCTCTTACACGTGTTTGTCGCATTGTGTCTTGGCTTCCCAACCCGGAAGCATATGGCGATGGTGTCACTGCCATTTCCAGTGGTACCTCTGATAGGTGGACCATGTGAAACAGTACATGGGGGGGGGTAAAGGTTGGGCAGCTTCCTATATTCTGCCCAGGTCTTTGTCTTTCTGCATGCATCAGAATTATACACTATGTTGCTTCTATGAAAGACACGACTAGTGAATTGCATATACTGAGATCCTGCACAAAACCACTTCCCTGCACGCGGGAGGATCAAGGCAAGGTACTTAAGTTTGCTTCTAAGTCAACGTTCTGCTGTCAGATGAACTAAAATACAAACCAAATCCCCTAGAGTTGTCAGGCATCCATCCCAGCTTTCCAAATTCAGTGCCTGCAAATGCTCCGTTTTGAAAATGGGAGTCATTGTAATTATTGCCACCATCAACAGACAGATGAACCAGATATATTTTGCCATTTACAATCAACTCAAATGAACAGTGTGCCACAACAAAGGAGCAGGAGAAACAAGCCCTAGATCTAGATTGTCCAGGCAGCTTCCTTTTAAAACAAAGAGTTTTGCTAAATAGAAAATGTTTTGAGTTACAGAGAAGGAGCTGATGGGACACCTCAAGGAGCCTCCTTAGAGTCTGTTGTATTTAATAAAAACAGGAAGAAAGTGGGAGTATTTTGTTGGAACATGAACATAACTCCATGTGTAGAAAGCTCTGCAATGCCCAGAAGGATCAAGAAATTGTACAGGATTAATTGGATAACCTCATGAACTGAAGTACTAGAAATGAAATTCATCATTGCAAAATGTACAGTTGTATATTTATACACCAAAAAATAAAGGATTTTTGTTATCTGCTGGGAAGTCATTAGCTGAAAACCACCCATGAAGAAAGAGATCTCGGTATTGCTTGATTGCAAAATGACTAACAGCTATCAGTGCAATGCAGCTGCCACAAGAGGAAAGAGGAAAGTTCTTAGAGCACAATCCTAACCTGGCCAGCGCAGTGAGGCCAGCAAAGTTTGGACGGCACAAAGGCCAGCACACAGACATGCACCATCCTCCCTGACTCCGAGAGTGGTCCAAACATCCTTTACTGTGGCCCTTGTTCCAGCCAAACTTCGTTGGCCTGACTGTGTCAGCCTAACTCCAGGGTAGGATTGATCCCTGAATGGCATTGCCTGAATTTTTCCACGAAAGCATTAAGGTTACAAATTAGAGATTTTAATTATTAGTTAAAACTGCTGTGAATATATCAGTCTGTGGGATTAAAGAGGATCATGCAGTTTAAAGTAGCTTCCATACTGGAACTGTTTACAGCCCAATCCTGAGCTGCCCAGCTCCTGGAGGAGCAGCGGTACCAAAATGGCTACCACTGCATTCTGCAGTTGCTTCAGCAGCCACATTTGTCCCGTTCCCCCAAGGAAAGCCCCAGCCCCCACAGTGGGGCTACTTGAATCTCTGCCAGCTATTTTGCTGGCGCAGACTCCAGGACTCTTGTGTCAGTAGTCTAAGCCCAACACGGGGGTTAGGATGTAGCAGCAAGGGCCACCACCAGTCCCAGTCCCCTCCCAGGACTGCTCCTTCCATCCCCCCACCCAGTTCCACCCCCCTATGCATTCCCCCACCCCAAAAAGCTGCTATGCCAGCCTGCGATCGCACTTGGCAGTATGGCAGCCCTTCTGTGGCGCTGATTCTCTGGCACTGAGCCAACAATAGATCCTTCAGCGGCGGAGTGGATGTGCTTTACGGCACGTTTACTGCACCGGAGCTGGCAGTAAGTGCTTACCGCCAGCTTCAGGGTCAGGCTCTTAGTGATGCTGAGGCATTGCTTGTCCCTGATCAGTTGTAAATCAAATTAACATAGAGGTTCTACAAAGCACACAATGTATTTCCACATTATCCAGCAATACACATCCCCATGGCTTATGTTCTTCTGCAATGTTACTTGCAAGTTCCATTCAGCAAAGATTTTTTCCAATGTTCATTAAAAGTTTTCTGTTTGCAGGTCCTGCCTGATCTGTTGCTTCCTGTGACCACAGATCAGGGATTAAAATTACCTTTTAATTACCCCTCCAATAGCCTGCCTTACCTGTCCCATTGCCAAGTTCGTTTCCTACGGGGACAGCAGTGCTTATGACTGCAGATTTTAAAATGAAAAATAGTAAATAGCTCTGTTACCCAAAGACAAAAGAAAAAGAAACAATGATGGGAAATCAGTAGTTAATATCTCTCCCAACAGGAACAAAAACTGGCACTAAAAAGAGTTTAAAGACGATATTCTAGAGGCAAGCTACTATTTATCACCAATTCCTCAGCTGCAATCATCAGGAAGCACTAGAATGTGCAGGAGCTGCAGAACAGAAAACACTGTATTAAAAGCACAGGAGCCCTAACGAGCCTGATTCGCCCATTGATGCAAGACACACTGGTGCTGGAATTACAATTCACTGCAAGAATAGACACGCATACATGTGAACAGATCTGAACTAAGAGAACAACACAAAACTGGTCTTCAGCGGTATGAAAAGAACATTGCCTAAATTTTCCATAAAAAGTAAGTGAGAAAAAAAAAGGATTTCCATTTCAACCCCAAAAAAAGCCTGGTATGGAAGCAACCTATTACAGGGCTGAATATTTGTGAAAGGTTCTTCATGGTCTTCTCGGAAAGAGCTCTTCCTACATAGGCACATGGGGCTTTAATCTTTCTATGGACCACTACCACTACGAGAATGATGGAATTGAATGGAGTTATGCCCTGATTATGCCCTGATCTCAGAAAGAGTGACAGACCAATCCTGTCAGGTTGCTTGTGCCATGGTACAATAACACCAAAATGGCCACTACCATATCCCATGGTGCCAGGGAGGCTACCAGAGGTCTTGGGGTAAGGGAACATCAGTTCCCATGCCCCGTGTCAGTCCTAGGCAGTCCCAATGGGTCTACTCAGATTTGCGCCAGCTCAATCACTGGTGCAGATTCAAGAAGTCTGTGTCGGGCTTTCAAGTGTGGGAGGAGCAATAGGATGCAGCAGCAGCATCCCTGTCCCCCCACCCCCAGGGCCTGAACCCTCCCTGGGCTGTCTTCCACCCAGAAACATCCCAGTGGTAGCTAGCATAGGACCAGGCCCCGAGTGAATTAATTTTGCTCATGCTTGGGGGCCTGACAACCATATTTGGGGGTCAGAAAACAGTCTCACCCCAGATCAGATTGGTGACTCTGGGATTTTCCTGCCTACATTGCATGTGCAAGGTGTATCCTGTATCCTTGAAGCACCTGGTATCCAAGTGCATCCTGTATCCCTGAAGCCCTGGTATCTTTGTGGCATGCTGTGATCTGGGTTGAGTGGGATGATCTGTGGGGTGTGGCTGGGTAAATGCATTGTGTCAGGGTGGTGGAATTCATAGATTTCCTGCATATCCTGTGGTCTTCAACCTTTTTTGTGCCACAGCCCAAATAAATAATGAGACTGGGGACCCACCATTTTTCCTTCCCCCCTCTTGGGACTCTCTCTGTCCAGTCCCGCTCCATCACCACAACACATCCCTGCCCCTGTTATACCCTCCTATCACTGTTCTCTGTAACCAAATATCCTTTTTAGAGAGAGCAGTAAAAGTTACCATGATGTTATCACTAGTGAAATCTACTTTAACACCATTGCTAAGAACCCGAGCAGAACTGGGACACAATCCCCAGGTACCAGAAGGGGTACACCAGATGCTGCCCCCTTTACCAGTGGTTTTCAACCTTTTCATTTCTGTAAGTTGAGCGCAACTGAGGCTTGTGACCCCATTGGGGTACCAAGCCCAAGGTTGAAGAACACTGCTCTAAGAAGCTATTATACCAGTTAAAACTAACACTGAAAATCTCGGACCTACAAGAATGGGCTTTATCAAGTACCAAGGAGACTGTTTGATCCCTGGGAGACTGCATGGGATGGAAAGAGTGGATAGAGGGATGTTCTTTTCCCTCTCTCACAACACCAGAATCAGGGGACACCCACTAAAATTGAGTGTTGAATTTACCTCAGAATGCCAAATACAAGGGAGTGGCAACAGGATGCAGGTGTCTTGTTGTCCTGTGTGCTCCCTGAGGCACCTGGTGGGCCACTGTGAGATCCAGGAAGCTGGACTAGATGGGCCTTTGGCCTGATCCAGCAGGGCTTATGTTCTTATGATCATTCTGTCACCTAGGAACAAACACAGGGCAGGATGCTGTGTTCATAGTTCAGATTATACTGATTGAAGCCTTTGAGTATTGCCATACAATAAATGGCTAATAACAAGTGAAGTCAATGAAAAATGGATTAGAGCAACAACATTTCAAGAGGTTATCACAATTATTCCTGAACATTAAATGCTTTGATAGGTTTCTTTTTAATATTCATGTAATGTCATCATTCTCCACTAGCTTTGTAGCCTTTGGTGATGATGATGACACGTTTCATGATTAGGAAAGATGGAAACTTGTAATTTTACTAAATGAAACTACCCAACTGCTCATTATGAACAGGTGGGAACCAAAATTAGAATAGCTTCAATGGTGACAGAAACATAGAAACAGGAAATTAGATCAATAATGACAGGAGGGGAGTGTTTTGCATTGGAGAACAGTGAAACTAAGTGATTAAATGAAAGAGATACTGGTAATAAGAAAAATCAGAACCGCATTCTGGCCTCAATTATATCTGCACAAGGCCATTCAAACTGATAATATTTACATGGCAGTAATTGGTCACTCACACTTTAGATAAATCCAGTATGGAATAAATTAATAAGAACATTTCCAGCCTTTGCAGTGGCTCATAAATTCATAAAGACAAGCAAATTCTCCCTGGGATTAGCTAAAACTCTGGCTGGGGTGAATCTACATGGAATGATAAAAGTATAACGTAGCCCATTGCGTTTTGAGTTTTTTTTAAAAGGGGCTGTGAAATGGGGTGCAGCCATGATGGGAAGTGGTTAAGAAGGTTTTAGCCTTCTTTCCCCCACTCCAATTCTGATTGTGATCATTCCCCCTATTGCCTGCACAATATTTTGTTGTATGGAAATAAAGTTTTCATTGAAAGCCAGTGCTGGACCTCAAATGGTGTTTTGATTAATTTTGACGGAATTGCTTGTCACTTCCTGCAGCAAGATCAAAATTGAGGCAGGGAGTATTGTTTGCAATGATGTTCCTGGGTTTCAAAAATTGCTGCTGGCAATGTTGTACTGTACCTCCATACACAGAATATATGAAATCATTGTTTTACTTACTAGCTCCTGATCCTCTTTCTGAGATAGCAGACTTAAATGTAGTGTATATTTATCATAATGTAGGGAGTGCAGATACTGCATTGGTGGGGTGCAGTTAGGATAGGAACCGCAGGAGAGTCTGAGATAAAACCCCACCCAACTATGGGGTTGCAGTGTTTTGTAATACAGTAGAGGCATACCCTGGTATCCACTGATTCGGTATCCACAGTTTCAGTTATCCATGGATACCATGGATACTGAGATGCCTATTAAAAAGATAAAAAGGTAAAGGTTTCCCCACGACCGAATGGTCTAGTCGTGACCGACTGTAGGGGGCGGTGCTCATCTCCGTTTCAAAGCCTGTAGAGCCAGCGTTTTGTCTGAGAACAAGCTTCCATGGTAATGTGGCTGGCATGACTCTACGCCATAGCGCACGGAACACCATTACCTTCCCACCGAAGTGGCCCCTATTCAGTGATGTCATGCAGGGGGTACGCAGGGGTACGCGAGTACCGGTTCCTAGGATTACGGCTGGCCCCGCCCATTCATCGACTCCGCCCCCTGCAATGTTTGAATTTCCTGCACGTTTGAGTTGCCTGCACGTTCTCAGAGCCAGGCAGGCAGGCAGGCAGCGAGCGGAGCCTTTCCTTGCCACTGAAAAATGAGTTGCTCTGGGGTTTTAACATGATGCCAGGCCTCCTTAACATGTTCTGGGGGTGCTGTGGAATACTGTTGCAACTGTTGGGTCAGTTTAAAATAGTCTGAGGCCTCAAAAAGGGCTTTTTTCATGTCACTTCCTGCTACGACATCACTTCTGGCTTACGTCGTCACTTCCGGTGGGCGGGTCCCGACACGTGCCAATCAAAAGTGAGTACCTGTTCTTAAATCATTTAGATGACACCACTGCCCCTATTTATCTACTTGCATTTAGGTGCTTTCGAACTGCTAGGTTGGCAGGAGCTGGGACAAGCAACGGGAGCTCACTCCATCGCGCAGTCTTGAACTCCCGGTCAGAAAGCCCAGTAACAGCGAATTAACCCGCTGCACCACCACTTCCCCGTATTAAAAAGTATTAAAAAGATAGGGGAACATTGAACACATCTCTTTTATTTAACAAAACCACTGATGTTCCCCTATCTTTAAAATGGCGTCCCCAGCATCATGGTTTCAGGAATCAACGGGGGAGTCTGGAACAGAACCCCCCAGATACCAAGGCATGCCTGTATGTTGTTTGGCCCTTAGAGTATCTGTTGCTAAGTGCACACCACTGGTGTCTTTTTACCAGCACCAGGATCCAATTTCCAATTTCTGTCTTGGCACAGAATTAGCCACTTGCACTGTTGCAGTAGTTTTCCATCTTTTCTGCACTGGAACCCACTTTTTAGAATGACCGGAAGTGAAGTCAGCAACTTAGAAGTGACCTCATGGACAGAAGTGACATCATCAAGCAGGAAAATTTTTAACACCCACATACAACAACATCAAATCAATTATTTAAATTAAAAGTTGGCAATAACTATAGGCTTTAAAATTTATTTAAAATTAAGAAGAACCCTCCTAACTTTCCAAGCAGTTGCTCATCTGTTTTTAAAAAAAATCCCCAAACATCCCAAAGGCTGCAATCGTATCCACACTTTCAGTAAGTGAGCTGCCATTCTATGTTGTTGTGTTGACGCTACGCACTTAGCTGAGGCTCAGGAGCGCAGAGCGGCACCCCTGCGTCGCGCTAAGGCAGCGAGACCGGTGCTGCAGGTTTCAGTGCGCCCATGCTGTGCCTCCTTTGCACCAGTCAAAGTCAGCTGGTGCAGGGGAAGTACCATGTCGGCGTGAGGGCGGGAGTGGGCGGGGGAGGGTGGTTCTGGGCGGGCTGTGGGCAGACTGGCAGGCTAGCCGGCTCAGAAGGACGTGGGCAGTGGATTTGGCCTTATGGCTGAATCCTAAGCTCGTTCGGGTTGCCACATGGCCCTGATTTGAGCCGCATGGTCTCCTCGGATCTGTGCTTGCTATTTAGCAGGCACAGATCCAAGAAGCGCATTGGAGAGGCTGGCACCTCCTCTACGGTAAGGGCACAAATGTGCCCTTGTGCCAGGGAGGCTCCAGCCTCGCCTATACTGCGCCGGATATAGTGCAGGCCCGTTTGCCTCGCCATTCCAGCGCAGTATAGGATTGTGCTCTCAATATATACTTTTTTTTAAAAAATACACATTTGAATAAATGGGGATCCACTTGAAATTGGCTCGTGACCCACCTAGTGGATCCTGACCCACTGTTTAAGAAACACTGCACTATTTGTGCAGTGAGCGGCAGACCTCGTTAATTGCGACTGATTAACAGCTGAGCTTCAGCTGCCTTGTGTGAGGGGGAGTTGTGCCGAAGTTCAGCCGCTTCTCTGGTGGGAGCAGGGAAGCGGCTTATCAGGCAGCAAGAAGACAAACGGGTGGCCAGAAAGAAGGACTAAATCCAGAAAGATCCATCTGTATGTGTGTAGTTCTTGGAAGATAGAACATTTCTGTAAAAATTGTAAAAACCTTCGGGTTTCTGAATAAAGTCTGCCTATGTAAACCGCCTTGAGTTATAGTCATTAGAGAAATCTGGTGACCTAAGAAAGGCGGTATATAAATTTGTTGTTATTATTATTATTATTATTATTATTATTATTATTTCTTCACTGGCAGCTACCCCCAACTCTTATCACATCACAGTTGTGCTTTCCGTCAGCAGAAATATAGTTCAGAGAGGGGAGGGGGCAGAAAGGAAAAGAATGGAGAAAGCATGCCCCCTTGTCCCCAGTCCAGTGACCCTCGCAGCAGATGTTCACCCACTGAACATATGCTTGATAATGTCAAAGTTAGCAGCATTCATTGCCTAACTGAGGGGCCCTCTTCAGACCTGATCATTTATATTATTTGTTCAGCATTACATGTGCAGTTCCAATCCAGTAAAGCAGTGTTATTCAAACTGTGGGTCAGGACTCACTTGGTGGGTCATGACCAGTGATGTCATGCACCCACTACGCACCACTACGTGTGTGCTGGTTCCTAGAAGTTGAGCTGGCCCTGCCCACTCGAAGCTGGCCCCGTCGGCTGGTTGGCTCAGCAGCTGCACATGCGTACTGCACGCCCGCAGCCGTTGCCTGCACTTTCTGTGAGGAGGCAGGCAGGCAGCGTGGCGGCGGCGGCAGGCAGCGTGGCGGCGGCGGCATCATGACATCACTTCCAGCTATGACCTCACTTCCTGCCACGACATCACTTCCGGCTTATGACGTCACTTCCGGTGGGCGGACCCCAACAAGTGCCAATCAAAAGTGAGTACCTGTTCCTAAATCATTTGGATGACACCACTGGTCATGACCTAATGTCAGGTGGGTCACAGAAAGCTGGGAGCATCCACCCTGGAAACTGCAGACCTTATTCTTGTTATATTCCTCTTGTGAGTGTTTGAATTTTCGAGTGAGGGTTTTTTAAAATTTCGTTTTTAGTTCAGTGCTTTTACATCATATTTTGTCCTAATCTTGCTTCCTATCAGCGATGTTTCATTGCTGTGCAATTGCTGTAGCCCAAGAATGTCAATTTGTATTTCAGGAGTGTCATTTTATTATGTTACAATGGCAGCACTTCCTCCATTATGTTGTCACTTCCTGCCCCAACATCACTTCTGGTGGGTGCCAACACGAGTGCCATTCTAAAAAGTGGGTCCCAGTCTAAAAAGTTTGAATACCACTGCAGTAAAGGAAGGGCAGATGCACACTGCCTCAGGTGCAAGAACTATTTCATTCTCATAAATAGATCATCCCATTTTAAATTGCTTTTTGAATGTGGATATCACTTGATAACAGATTAAACTTCTTATCTGTTTAAATGGATTGAAAAGGCTTTTGAATTGATTTGATGAGTTTTCTTGGCAAGAATTTGTGCTTTCTCAAAACGCAGTTTCCTTTGAAGTGGACATGACCTTTCAGACAGTTGATTGTGCAGGTTTTCCTCCCAGAAAATTGTTGCTCTACATAATGACCATGATAGAAAGAATGCAATCTCTGAACCATTTCCCTTGAGTAGTCCCAACGAATGACTAAATGAAGAGTTATTTCAAAAAAAGCAAATAGAGAATAGAAGACGAAGAAGAAATTTGTCTCAAGTTGAATCCTCCAGTTAATGATGGATTAAGAAATGATGGAAGTTTATTATTAATTTGAAATATGAAAGCTCCAGATCTGCCAGAAGTTTGATCTTTGACAATGGAAGAAAAAAATTAGGATAAACTTGAACTTCTCTGATAAAAGTAGGCCCCAGCAGAAACCATACAGCAAAACTCAGGTCAGCTCCGTTAAGAACAATTAAGGAAAGTTGCAAGGGATGTACAATTAAGGTACAGTTAAGGTCAATTAAGGAAAGTTGCAAGGGATGTACCTAAATGATGTTATTTCAATGTTTTAAAGATATTGTTTTAATACTGTTCTACTTCATTTACTACTACTTCATCTACTTCATCTACTCAAGCCACTATGAGTCCCCTCACTGGAGAAAAAGGTAGGATAAACATCTTTTAAATAAATTAATAAATAAAGCAGTTTTCTTCAAATGGTGGGACACGACCCACCATTGAGAGGAAAAAAGGGCCATTCCCCCTTAAGGGGTGAGGCCCAGGAATGGGTGCGCTGATGGCGTCATATCAGTCACAGTGCCACAGGGACCTAGGAGGCATGTAAAGGTATCTGGGAGTGAAATGAAGCCTTGGGGGGGGGTGTCCTGGAGCCCCCCTCCACGAGCAAGCTCACTGCGGAAGTGAGCTCCAATTTGCAATTGGACCTCACAGGTCTATTGAAAACTGGAAGTGAATTCCACTTTCAAATCAGAGCTCACTTCTGCAGTGAGCTTGCTCGTGGAGGGGGGCTCCAGGACACCCCCCCCAGGGTTCATTTCACTCCAGGACACCCCCCCCAAGGCTTCATTTCAAATCAGAGCTCACTTCTGCAGAGGGGAGGCTTGCGGAGGGGACTGCGAGCCTCCAGCACCCTCTGGAAGGCTCCACACACACACACCGGTACCTTTACATGCCCCTGGGTCCCCACAGCGCCATGATCACTACGGTGCTGTTTGGGGCACACACCCCTCTCTCTCCCAGTCCCCGTCCCCACACTTACCAGTGGTTCTTGAACTCCCAGAGAGTTTGAAGACCGCCGACCTAAAGTGTTTTCAGAATGGTAACCAATGGATCTGTCACATCCCCAATGTGGAGCAAATTACATAAATTCCCAGTCTACTGATACTTTATGTAAGGCATAAATGGCAGGCATCCAAAATGGCTTGTCTAGGCACTACCATAATTAGCATCCCAATTCTATTCTCCACCCCTCTGCTGATGCAGCAATGCCAAAATGGTTACAGTTGCGTCCTGTGAGGGTGGAGTTATTGCAGGGGTCTCAGAGTGAGGGGGAAAAGCCTCTGCAGCCTGGAGGGCAGTGATGTCATGCAGGGGGAATGCGGGGGAACTCAGTTCCACTAGTTAAAATTAGGGCTGATTCCGCCCACTTAACTCTCCCTCCCCCCTCCCAATTCCTCTGCAAAGAGCTTTTCTTCTTGGTTGGCCGGCACTCAGAGGGTTAAAGGGGGTGAAGGCAGTGATGTCATTCAGGGGGAATGGACCAGAACGGGCATTCCGGATCCTAACGGGCTCCGTGGCTGGTTCCGGGTTCCCGACAAGAGGCAATCAAAAGTGAGTTCCTGTTCCTAAATCATTTGAATGACACCACTGCTGGAGGGTCTATAAAACAGGAAATGTGGGGCATGGTGGGAACAATCCCAGCAATGTACATAAGTCAGGGAGTGCCTGTATCTACGTCTCCAGACATCTCCATCGTCTCTTTCACCAGCCGTGTGGCTACATGGCCGTGCAGCTTAAAGTCCACTGCAGCCAAGTGCCACGCAGCTCAGAGCTCTGCATCCTTGGAAGTCCGGCAATGACGTTTGACATCATTGCCATGCATCCAGGAACTGTCACACAGCAAGCGAAGGGGTCCTTTCAGAGTCGAACTAGCTCATAGGATTTAGAGCTGCAAAACAGGGTTTCAAATGTTTCATCAGACTCAACTCACTGATTGGTCTTATGCACTGCTGTTTTTGAGCATCAATAGCTATAATAATCCTATACACCTTATACTCATTTTGAGAGGCTTAATAATAATAATAATAATAATAATAATAATAATAATAATAATAATAATAATAATAA
>JAJKFI010000033.1:328277-365808 GCA_029204185.1 Lerista edwardsae
AATAATAATAATAATAATAATAATAATAATAATAATAATAATAATAAATGTTCAAATGCTATTGCAAGGAGATCCTGTACATGATGTTGTCAATTGTCCTTTTGAGCTTGCAAATATTATTACCAAACCTGGCGGTTGCCATGGGTTGGTCGGTCTCTCTCTCTCTCTCTCTCTCTCTCTCATGGCTTAGATCAATGTGCATTTGATCACAGTGTGCAAAGTGGGTTGCACTTATAACTTGACCTTTGGGGGGGGGAAAACCTTTACCTCCTCTGCCTGTTGCTATTTGCAACTCCATCTCTTTATGCTCAGAACTAGCCAATCAATAAGGCTGTCTCCTGGGATAAGAAAAGATTGTTTTCTCTGCTGGGAAAACAATTGATGTAATGACAGAGCTGGAGCATCCCAGTATCCGGCCATTAGTTTCATAGTGTCATAAGAAGAGCCTTGTTGGATCAGATCAAGTCCATTCAGCATTTCTCAATGTGTGCTCCTAGGAGCTAGTGGCTTTGCAAGTATACCATAAATGGCCACCACCTGCCCCTGCCTGGTTTATGCCAGCGCTCTGGGGCTCCCCGACGCTCCACACATGTGCTCGCAGGGCTTCCCAAGACTCCTTTTAGGATTGTAAAGGGTTCTGGAGGCCAAAATGTTAGAAATCCACTGATCTAGTCCAACAACCTGTATCCAGCACTGGCCACTCAGATTAAGAACATAACATAAGAAGAGCCCTGCTGGATCAGGCCAAAGGCCCATCTAGTCCAGCCTCCTGTATCTCACAGTGGCCCACCAGGTGCCCCAGGGAGGCATGAGACAACAAGATGCTTGCATCCTGTTGCCACTCCCTTGCACCTGGTACCAGTAGCCCTCCACCTTTGTAAGGAGGTTGCACAATCCATCATTGCCTATAGCCCATGATGGACCAGAAATCCGTCCAATCCCCTCTTAAAGGCATCAAGACCAGATGCCATCACCACCTCCTGTGGCAAAGAGTTCCACAGATTAACTACCCGCTGAGTAAAAAAGTACTTCCTTTTATCTGTTTTAACTCTCCCAACCCTCAGTTTTAGTGGATGTCCCCTGGTTCTGGTGTTTTGAGAGAGGGAAAAGAACATCCCTTTATCGACTCTATCCCTTCCATGCATAATTTTGTATGTCTCAATCATGTCCCCCCTCAGGTGCCTTTTTTCTAGGCTGAAGAGCCCCAAACGCTGCAGTCTTTCTTCATAAGGGAGGTGCCCCAGCCCCGTAATCATTTTTGTCGCCAGGAAATCCATAAGCAGCCACCTCTACAAGTGTTAGCACCAGTAAACATAAGTATATTTCTTATACAGTAAGAAATATAGCAAATATATGTATTAGCAAATATGACTACCATACCTAAGATGAGGAACAGCAGCTTACAAAGAAAACCACGGTCTACCCACTGACTTAAAGGTTAACTTACTAATCCTTAAGGTTTTATTCAGTTTGCATCATTAGCAAAAATCTGAGAGCGCAATCCTAACTTGGAGTTAGGCCAGCACAGTTAGGCCAGCAAGGTTTGACCAGCACAAGGGACACCGTAAAGTATGTTTGGACCACTCTTGGAGGCCAGCACATAGATATGCGCCATTCTCCCTGACTCCGAGCTGGTCCAAACGGTCTTTATGGTGGCCCTTGTGACAGCCGAACTTTGCTGGCCTAACTCCAGGTTAGGATTGCACTCTTAGACACATCTGACCATCTGGATTTGAAAAACTGGAATATGGCAGACCTACTTGTGAAGGAATTATTGTTTGTAGGATGCTGCCTACTTATTATATGCTGCCTACTTATTTTGTGTGGTGGTTAATGAAACAAGTTGCTCATTGATGAAATAACGTTGGAAAGAAATGTCTGAGGCTGCAGTCTTGGGCATGTGCATCTTGGAGTAAGCCCCACAGTGAGACTTACTTCTGAATAAACATGTATAGGACTTCACTTGCTTCAGCTCATTATAATAACAGGCTCTACAGTTAACTTCATCATGGTCATGTTACTGCAGTTATGAACCAATCCTATGGGCCATTTACAACTTTCTGCTTTCACTAATGGCCCTGTGGCTGTGCAAATGTTATGCTCCATCGTGCACGATGTAGCCACTGGCAGAAATGTCCAGCAGCTGTACATGTGCCAGACTCAGAGTGCAACCCTAGCCTGGAGTTAGACTGGCAGAATTAGGCCAGCAAAGTTTGGCCAGCACAAGGGACACCATAAAGTACGTTTGGACCACTCTTAGAGTCAGAGAGGCCAGCAGAGACATGCGCCATCCCCCCTGACTCTGAGAATGGTCCAAATGCGCTTTATGGTGGCCCTTGTGCCTGCCAAACTTTGCTGGCCTAACACTGCCGGCCTAACTTCAGGTTAGGATTGCACCTTAACTCAAATGCTCTGCCGGCCCACATAAGGTGGCATAGGGGCTGGTTCATGGGAAATTCACAAGGAGGTTCAGGGGTGGGGTGAAGGCTGGATCTTGGTGGCAAAAGTGCACACCAGATCCTCTCCACATTCAAACTGCCCTTCCTCCTTCCTTTCCTTGGCTCTAAACCAGCAAATAGCTAGCGTAGGTGCAAGGGAAACCATAGGCAATCAGGTAGCCTACCGGGAAGTAAGTACATAAATGTTTCTTACCTCTTACTGGCTGTCTGATCACCCCAACCACCAACAGTATAGCATTCAGCACATGCTCCAGCAGCATGGCTGCATGGCATTAGATGGCATAGGATTGGGCATATACTGAGAATAATCAATGGGTAGGCCCTTCATTTGCTGGCCGTTTCAGTAGTACAGTGAAGTTTTCCCAAGGAACTGAAATGGCATGAGGCAGCCAGTGCGTTTATACCAGAGGTTTTGGCAAAATGCTCATCTGAGCTCAAGCTTAATACCTTAGTTATGGTCCTTGACACCTTCACCCCTGCTAACTGGGCAAGAGGCACTTTTCCAAGTGGTGCTCCTCTTATATTTAGCAGGGGGAGAGTAATTGTCCCTCTTCACCCCTGTGCAGTGTCTTCTCTAGTGGCTGTTGCTGGTGGTGGTCTGCATTTTTTTTTAGATTGTGAGCCCTTTTGGGACAGGGAGCCAGTTAACTTTATTATTATTTGCCTGTAAACCGCTTTGTGAACTTTTTGTTGAAAAGCGGTATATAAATACTGTTTGATGATGATGATGATAAATGAGGAAAGGAGCCCATACCTGAGTAACTGATGAGAATAAATATGCTGGTCTGCTCCTGTACACTGTTTGCTCTGCAGAAATCAGCTGTGGAAGCACAGAAATGAATATTATCTTTATTATCTCCTGTTTGGATCAAGCTACTATTAAAGATACTATATAGGAGCAAGAGCTACTAAAGTTGGCAACCCAGCCGCACCCTGTGCTTTTGATTAATCCCTCATGATCACCCTTTGTATTTTTCCCACCCATTATAGGTCCTTCCTGGCTGACTCACAGTTTTTAATCGCACACCTCTTGTTGTCAAGACAATTTCAGTCCTACTTGTTGCTGATGAGAATAACGGGAAATGGCTTTGTCGTCTAACTAAGACATCATTTGGGTTGGCTATGCAAGAAACTTCATTCAGACACAGTAGACTTCGGGCATTTAGACTGCTGAATATTTATGGGCCCTTCTGAAAATTTGCCACAGAGTCTCCTTTGCAATACTTGCGACACTTTTGCCCTCTTTCTGCCCAGAATGCAGAGATCTATAACCCTCAAACTTTAATTAACTGATGTGCAGCAGCCAAATGAGCTCTCAGGCCTTCTTGTACTTCAGAACACTTCCTTCAAGATTAAAACATCTGATTGGAATCGAGATGATTGTAGGTTCTGGCTTTGCCTGATTGTGGTACGTCAGGGTTCAGATAGCTTATTTAAATTGAATTTGCAATATGGCAGACAAAGTCGACTTACGTCCTGTTCTTCTTTCCAGGACCAGCCCATCCATGAGGTCACCTGAGGCAGCAGATTTGCAGGGAACCAACTTCCATCTGCCCATCTGCCTCCACTGTGTGTCTTCCTCTCACTCCCTAAACTGGAAGAGGCAGAGCGGGGCAGAGCAGAAAAGGAAGTGGGGAGAATAGAACAGTGATGGGCTAGAGCAGGGGTCCTCAAACTATGGCCCCCCAAGATCATTTACCGGGCTCACCCGTCATTCAGAGCCGAAATGAGGAGGGGCAGGCAGACAACAGAGGTAGACAACAGAGGCAACTGGTTCTATCTAGCAAAGGCCCTGCCGCCCGCCACGTTTATATACGGAAATCACTCTGCTGGAATTGAAAAAACTAGAGCGGGGGGGACGACTACATTTTGCCCTGGCGCGTCCGTGCACTCTGCTGCGCCTTCAACAGCAACAGCGCCTGAGCAACCAATCACGTGTTGAGAAATGAGCTTGATGCAGACGTCCATGTGCGAGGAGACCCGCTCTCTTTCCCCCCCTCTCCCTCCACCTGGTGAGGTGACAAGATGGTTGAAAGGCGGGAGGGGGGAATTTAGGAGAGCAAAAAGGGGAAACGGGCTGAGGGGAAAACGTGGACTGGACTTGCTTATTGGTGAACGTGGAATGTTGTGAAGAGAAATTAATAAAATGTTTCCATTTTTTTAATTTCGCAACTTAAAAAGGATAGGCTTGTGTGAGAAATATTTACTGCACCTGAGGAAAAACACGTCTCTGTCGCGTCACTTTTTTCAATCCACATTTAATTGTGTTTTCAAAATATATTTATTAGTTACTTTTCTTACTTACTTACTTACTTACTTACTTACTTACTTACTTACTTACAATTAGTTACTATATTGATGCATAATTTCAACCTCTTTTTTAAAGGAAGGAACTTCTTAAGATCTTTTTTGACTGAATATCCAGTCTGGTGTCTCATCCTTTTTGGATTCAGTGAAGAAGGGTTCTGTGGAACCCATGGAGACATGATTTCATAACACAGACACAAGACTGAGGTGGTAGATTTCTGACTTCAGGCTGATTCGGGTGTCCAGAGACCTTGTGGGGCAGAACTCCCCAAGCAGGACAGGGAGCAGAACCATCAGGGAAATGGTGCTAGGGATGAAAACTTGCTGTTCCCTGTTGTTGTCATTATTTTTATTACTAAGAATATTTATACCCCATGTATGTGCAGTGGATCATTCAGTGGATCATTTGCTGGATCATGGAAAAAGCGAGAGAGTTCCAGAAAACTCTACTTCTACTTCTGCTTCATTGACTATGCTAAAGCCTTTGATAGTGTGAATCACAACAAACTTTGGCAAGTTCTTGAAGAGATGGGAGTACCATACTACCTGATCTGTCTTCTGAGAAACCTGTATGCGGTCCAGGAAGCAATAGTTAGAACTGGACATGGAACAACTGAATGGTTTAAATTGGGAAATAAAAGGAGTACGACAAGACTGTATACTGCCACCCTGCTTATTCAACTTATATTCAGGGTACATCATGAGAAAGGCTGGGCTGGATGATTCACAAGCTGGAATCAAGATTGCTGGGAGAAATATAAACAACCTCAGATATGCAGATGATACCACTCTAATGGCAGAAAGTGAGGAAGACCTAAAGAAACTTCTGATGAGGGTGAAAGAGGAAAGTGCCAAAATTGGCTTGAAGCTCAACATTAAAAAACTAAGATCATGGCAACCACTCCCATCACTTCCTGGCAAATAGAAGGGGAAGAAATGGAAGCAGTGACAGACTTTACTTTCCTGGGCTCCAAGATCACCACAGATGGTGACTGCAGCCATGAAATTAAAGACGTTTGCTTCTTGGAGGAAAGCTATGGCGAACCTAGACAATAAAAAGCCAAGACATCACCCTGCCAACAAAGGTTCACTTAATCAAAGCTATGGTTTTCCCAGTAGTCATGTATGGCTGTGAGAGCTGGACCATAAGGAAGGCAGAGCACCGAAAAATAGATGCTTTTGAATTATGGTGTTGGAGAAGACTCTTGAGAGTCCCCTGGACTGCAAGGAGATCCAATCGGTCAATCCTACAGGAAGTCAAGCCTGACTGCTCCCTGGAAGGACAAATACTGAAGCTGAAGCTCAAATGCTTTGGTCACCCCATGAGAAGAGAGGACTCTTTAGAAAAGACCCTCATGCTAGGAAAGATCGAAGGCAAAAGGAGAAGGGGGCAGCAGAGGATGAGATGGTTAGATAGTGTCACCAAAGCAATGAACGTGAAATTGGGCGAACTCTGGAAGCTAATGGAGGACAGGGAGGCCTGGCATGCTGTGGTCCAGGGGGTCGTGAAGAGTCGGATACCACTTAGCGACTGAACAACAACAACAACAACAGCAGCAGCAGCATCTTGTATTTTAAAAGCACCTTTTTGCTTTATCAATTTGCTTGTTGAAGATAGTGGCCATAACACTACAAGTAAATCTAATCAAAGATTTCATAAATGTAACTATCCAATATTGTTTCTATGGAACATAGTAAAGCTAGAATAAACCATTCCTGCCTCATTTTTTAAATGTAGGCTGTTCTATGGGGTGTTGTCTATTCATTCCACTCTCCAAAGCATTTGCTCCTTGAAACAATCTCTCCATCTTCTATTTCCCATATTCTCTCCTACACAGGACATTCTGTCAATAACTTGTCACCCTAATGTAAAATTTAAATGGAGTCTTAATTTTTTCTCTCTCTCATTTTTATGAGAGAGACACATATCTCATGTCACTAAACACTTATGTCTCTATTTTTCAAGGCTTGAAAGGAAAATCAAGGACAAAAAGCAAAGCACTTAATTCTTAGGAACAATGATTCATGTGTCAGGAAGAATTTTCTAGAAAGGTAATGTGGGTGTCCACTTGCCTTGTTTAAGGTTGCTAACTCTGAGAAAAGCAGAGGAAGGGAGGGAGGAAGAACTTCCTTTATATAGCAGAACCTTGTAGCGAGTGCCTCACGAGCAGCGAGTGCTGTCCTGCGACAAAGTGCCTCATCCACGACAAAGTGCCTGGTAAACAAGCCTCAGTGTGAGGGGGGTGAGGGTTGCTGCATTGGTGGGCAGTTGTGAGTGTGTGTGAGCATGTGTGTTTTTTAGATTGTGTTTTGTGGCTTGAAGGTCAACCCTGCCGGAGCTATGTGCTTAACACCTCGAGGGAGCTCAGGGGAGGGGAGGGGAGCCACCATCAGTAGAGTTACGGGTTACGGAAGGTATGGCATTGGGCCAGTGGTGGCATTCAAATAAATTAACAACCGGTTCTATGATGTCATAGCCAGAGCAAAAAAAACCGAAGGCAGCCAAGGTAAGCGAGTGGGCGGGGCCCGGCCATTTAACAACCGGTTCTATAGAACCTGGGTGAACCCCCTGAATCCCACCACTGCGTTGGGCATTGGGCATTGGGCATTGGGCTGGCCATTACAGGAGAAGGAGAGTCAGTCGTAGACAGACTGTCCCTCTTTCTGGTTCTCCTCTCACCCCACTGACCCTTGGCACTCTTGGCAACAGTCCCCTGCGTCTGAAACTGCTGCTTCTGAATGCCAGGTCGGTGAACAATAAGACCTGCCTAATCCAGGATGTAGTCCTGGAGGAGGGTGCCGACCTGGTATGTATAATGGAGACCTGGCGGGATGAGCTGGGAAGTGTCAGCCTTTCCCAGATTTGTCCACCGGGTTTCCGGGTACTGCAGCAGCCACAACTACAGGGGCGGGGAGGCGGGGTTGCAATAGTCTACTGGGATACCATCCATCTCACCATCTACCCTGTTCAGTGGTCCACCGGGTTTGATTGCCTTCGTATTGTACTGGAGGGGCGAGACAGAATAGGGATTCTGTTGGTGTACCGCCTGCCATGCTGCCCAACAGTCTCCCTGCCTGAGCTGACGGGGGTGATCTTGAGTGTGATGTTGGAGTCCCTCAACCTGTTGCTGTTGGGGGATTTTCATGTCCATGCCGAGGCCCCGGGAACAGCTGCAGCTCAGGATTTCATGGCCTCCATGGCAACCATGGGTCTGTCTCAAAGAATATCTGCCCAACACATGATGCTGGACACACACTGGTGTTTACTGCTGGGCAGGCTGATGATGATCTGGAGGTGGAGGAGATTAAGATCACTCCTTTGTCATGGACAGATCACTTCCTGGTGGGATTTAGGCTTGTTGCAACCTCTCACCTCCGCAGCGGTGGGGGATCACATTCTATGATCTGCCCCCAGAGGCTGATGGATCCAAACGGATTCCTGAGGGCTCTGGGGGACTTTCCTGTTGCCAGAGCTGGAAACCCACCTGGCGCCCTGGTCGATCTCTGGAATAGGGAGATGACCAGGGTCCTGACCAGGGCCCAGTTGCAGAGTAAGAGCGGCTCCTTGGTCTTCTGAGGAGCTGCGAATGATGAAGCGGCAGGGCAGATGTCTAGAGTGACAGTAAGAACATAAGAACATAAGAAGAGCCCAGATGGATCAGGCCAAAGGCCCATCTAGTCCAGCTTCCTGTATCTCACAGCGGCCCACCAGGCGCCCCAGGGAGGCATGAAACAACAAGATGCTTGCATCCTGTTGCCACTCCCTTGCACCCGGTACCAGTAGCCCACCACCTTTGTAAGGAGGTTGCACAATCCATCATTGCCTATAGCCCACGATGGACCTTTCCTCCAGAAATCTGTCCAATCCCCTCTTAAAGGCATCAAGACCAGATGCCATCACCACCTCCTGTGGCAAGGAGTTCCACAGATTAACTACCCGCTGGGTAAAAAAGTACTTCCTTTTATCTGCTTTAACTCTCCCAACCCTCAGTTTTAGTGGATGCCCCCTGGTTCTGGTGTTTTGAGAGAGGGAAAACAACATCCCTTTATCGACTCTATCCGTTCCATGCATAACTTTGTATGTCTCAATCATGTCCCCGCTCAGGCGCCTTTTGTCTAGACTGAAGAGCCCCAAACGCTGCAGTCTTTCTTCATAAGGGAGGTGCCCCAGCCCCATAATCATTTTTGTCGCTCTCTTCTGCACCTTTTCCAACTCCACTATGTCCTTTTTGAGATGCGGCAACCAGAACTGGACACAATATTCCAGGTGTGGCCTTACCATCGATTTGTACAATGGCATGATAATATTGGCTGTTTTATTCTCAACCCCTTTTTTAATGACCCCAAGCATGGAATTGGCCTTCTTAATTGCTGACGCACACTGGGTCGATACCTTCATTGAATTGTCCACCAGCACCCCGAGATCTCTCTCCTGAGCTGTCACAGACAGCTCAGAACCCATTAGCCTATAGGTAAAGTTTTGGGTTTTTGCCCCAACGTGCATCACTTTACATTTGTCTATGTTGAAATGCATCTGCCATTTGGCTGCCCATTCCCCCAACTTGGAGAGATCCTTCTGGAGCTCTTCACAATCGTTTCTGGTTTTTACCACCCGGAAACGTTTTGTGTCATCCGCAAACTTGGCCACCTCGCTGCTTATCCCTGTCTCCAGGTCATTTATGAATAAGTTGAAAAGCACAGGCCCCAAGACAGATCCCTGGGGCACTCCGCTTTTCACCTCTCTCCATTCTGAAAATTGCCCATTGACCCCCACTCTCTGTTTCCTGGCCCTCAACCAATTCTGGATCCATAAGAGGACCTGCCCTCTTATTCCCTGACTGTGAAGTTTCTTCAGCAGCCTTTGGTGGGGGACCGTGTCAAACGCCTTCTGAAAATCCAGGTATATGATATCCACAGGTTCACCCACATCCACGTGCCTGTTGACCTTTTCAAAGAATTCCAAAAGGTTTGTGAGGCAAGACTTACCCTTACAGAAGCCATGCTGACTTTCTTTTAGCAGTACTTGTTCCTCTATGTGTTTTAGGATTTTATCTTTGATAAGGCTTTCCACCATCTTACCCGGAACAGACGTTAGGCTGACCGGCCTGTAGTTTCCAGGGTCCCCCCTTCTCCCTTTTTTAAAGATTGGCGTGACATTGGCTATCCTCCAATCCTCTGGTATTGTGGCCGTTTGAAGGGACAAGTTGCATAGACTTGTGCCAAATCTGACTGCACGGGCTAGAGCCCAGTTGAGATCATATTCTAGGGCAGTTGTGGCAGGTAAGAGGACATACTTCTCTGCCACCATCATGTCCGCAGAGAACTGTCCGGCTGAGCTTTTTCATGTGGTCCGTAGCCTACTGCATCTGGCCCCCTCTACTGGAGGGGAGGAGCACACAGAGGCTTGACAAGAATAAGAAGGGCTCGACAAGGTCCAGGAGGGTGCCTGCATGGCTGACGAACAAAGTTAGAGAAGCTGTAAAGAGCAAGGAAGCTTCTTTCCGTAACTGGAAGTCTTGCCCCAGTGAGGAGAATAAAAAACAACATAAACTCTGGCAAAAGACAAGTAAGTAGGTGATACGGGAGGCCAAGAAAGAGTCTGAGGAACGCATGGCTAGCAACATAAAGGGGAATAATAAAAGCTTCTTCAAATATGTTAGAAGCAGGAAACCTGCCAGAGAGGCGGTCGGCCCGCTGGATGGTGAGGGAGGGAAAGAGGAGATAAAAGGGGACTTGGAGATTGCAGAGAAATTAAATGAATTCTTTGCGAACATCTTCACAGCAGAACTTGGGCAGATACTGCAGCCCAAACAGCCCTTCCTAACTAAGGAATTAAATCAGATAATGGTTAATAGAGAAGATGTTTTAGATCAAATTGATAAATTACATATAAATAAGTCACCAGGCCCAGATGGTATACACCCAAGAGTTATTAAGGAACTAAAGAACGAAGTTGCTGACCTCTTAACTAGAGTATGCAACTTGTCCCTTCAAACAGCCACGGTGCCAGAGGATTGGAGGATAGCCAATGTCACGCCAATCTTTAAAAAAGGGAGAAGGGGGGACCCTGGAAACTACAGGCCGGTCAGCCTAATGTCTGTTCCGGGTAAGATGGTGGAAAGCCTCATCAAAGATTACCTAAAACACATAGAGGAACAAGTACTGCTGAAGGAAAGTCAGCATGGCTTCTGTAAGGGTAAGTCTTGCCTCACAAACTTAGAATTCTTTGAAGGTCAACAGGCACGTGGATGTGGATGAACCTGTAGATATCATATACCTGGATTTTCAGGTATTTGACATAGTCCCCCACCAAAGGCTGCTGCAGAAACCTCACAGTCAGGGAATAAGAGGGCAGGTCCTCTTATGGATCCAGAATTGGTTGAGGGCCAGGAAACAGAGAGTGGGGGTCAATGGGCAATTTTCAGAATGGAGAGAGGTGAAAAGCGGAGTGCCCCAGGGATCTGTCTTGGGGCCTGTGCTTTTCAACTTATTCATAAATGACCTGGAGACAGGGATAAGCAGCGAGGTGGCCAAGTTTGCGGATGACACAAAACGTTTCCGGGTGGTAAAAACCAGAAACGATTGTGAAGAGCTCCAGAAGGATCTCTCCAAGTTGGGGGAATGGGCAGCCAAAGGGCAGATGCATTTCAACATAGACAAATGTAAAGTGATGCACGTTGGGGCAAAAACCCAAAACTTTACCTATAGGCTAATGGGTTCTGAGCTGTCTGTGACAGCTCAGGAGAGAGATCTCGGGGTGCTGGTGGACAATTCAATGAAGGTATCGACCCAGTGTGCGTCAGCAATTAAGAAGGCCAATTCCATGCTTGGGGTCATTAAAAAAGGGGTTGAGAATAAAACAGCCAATATTATCATGCCATTGTACAAATCGATGGTAAGGCCGCACCTGGAATATTGTGTCCAGTTCTGGTCGCCGCATCTCAAAAAGGACATAGTGGAGTTGGAAAAGGTGCAGAAGAGAGCGACAAAAATGATTATGGGGCTGGGGCACCTCCCTTATGAAGAAAGACTGCAGCGTTTGGGGCTCTTCAGTCTAGACAAAAGGCGCCTGAGCGGGGACATGATTGAGACATACAAAGTTATGCATGGAACGGATAGAGTCGATAAAGGGATGTTGTTTTCCCTCTCTCAAAACACCAGAACCAGGGGGCATCCACTAAAACTGAGGGTTGGGAGAGTTAAAGCAGATAAAAGGAAGTACTTTTTTACCCAGCGGGTAGTTAATCTGTGGAACTCTTTGCCACAGGAGGTGGTGATGGCATCTGATCTGCATGCCTTTAAGAGGGGATTGGACCAGTAGTGTCATGTAACCGGTACGCTGGGCGGGAGGAACGGGTGAGCGGCAGCCTGCCCGTTGCATAAAGCTCCGTTTCGCCGTCTTCCCCGCCCCTGGATGGCTCATGTCTGTATGCTGGCCTCTCTGATTCTGAGAGTGGAATCACCACTCATACTTTACGGTGTCCCTTGTGCTGGCCAAACTTTGCTGTCTTAGCTTATGCTGGCCTAACTAGGATTGCGCCCTGAGTCAGAGCAGCAAGCACACAGACGTGCGCCATCCTCCCTGACTCCAAGTGGTCCAAACACACTTTAAGGTGGCCCTTGTGCCAGCCAAGCTCCAGGTTAGGATTGCACGCTTAATAACATCAGACTTCTGTTCCACCCCTCCCTCCGTTGTTGATTGAGGGGAAAGCTATACATGTTGTTCTCTGCCAGATCATGAAACTGGTCTGGCCAATAGGTCTGCCTGAAAGGTGAGTTGCTTGTAGTTGTCATAGGTCTACATTAACAGGTGCCTGTGAGTCATCTCAAACACGTGGCTAGGCATTCTATTGACCAAGCAGCTGCTATTCCTCTCAAAAACCAATTTTTCCAGCCAAATCATGATTATTACTGACAACATTGCCCATTTTTGTCCATATGTAAAGCAATTTCATGTGCAGCAGGGATTTGTTTGTAAATTGATCTGGATTACGCTGGGAAGGGGGTGGGGGAAATCAAATTTATGTTTGGGATTTTCTGCCCTATAAAACATTACAATATGGTATTCCTGAAAGGAACAATCTAAAAAGTTACATTCGGTCAACAAATTAGGACAACAAATGCTGCTTTAATTGCCACGATCAGGCCATATGATCAAGAATTCCTTAGAACTAGAGTTTTCCTCAGGTTTTGTTTTGTTTTCCTCACACTCTTCATACAAAATGGTGCAGACATGTTAAAAGGGCTTCATCTTCCCTTCTTGAAAACCTCATTTCCTTTCCTACAAGCTTGTTCATAACTCTTGCTTTTTATTCTCACTCACGCATACACAGTTAGCAGACCTACTTCTCTCACCTTTTCTAGTCACCTGTTGGTGACCGTTTGAAGTTGCTATTCTGGTGCTGCAGAAATGCTGGGGAAATTACAGCTTTCTGTTCAGACAGTGACGTACATCACAGCCTGACCTTATGGCTCAGTTCTAGAGCGCAATCCTAACCTGGAGTTAGGCCGACACAGGCCAGCAAAGTTTGGCCGACACAAGGGCCAACGTAATGTATGTTTGGACCACTCTGAGAGCACAATCCTAACCTGGAGATAGGCCAGCACTGTCATGCCAGCAAAGTTGGGCTGGCACAAGGGACACCATGAAGTATATTTGGATCACTTTTGGAGTCAGATAAGCCAGCACACAGACATGCACCGTCCACCCTGGCTCTGAGAATGGTCCAAAAGCTCTTTATGGTGGCCCTTGTGCAGGGCCTAACCTAACTCCAGGTTAGGATTACACCCTAAATTATATATTCACGGTTACAGTGGCACAAATACAGATAAAGCATCATAGGCACGAGGTGGCCAAGGGGGTCCACCACCCACTATCATCTCTGCTGTGCGCATTGCTGTGCAGAAACCACTGAGCCTGCTCTCTACCCCCTTACTTTTCACACAGACCCTTTAAGCAAAATCAAAAACACAGAACATGCTGAGAAGATGAAGGGGAAAGGTCAGGGGCTAGGAGGCGGGCATGCTGCCTTTTGATTTGCTTCCTGCTCACTTTTAGCCTCTGCAGTGGGCTTCAGGGAGGCAGCAGCAATTTGCAACTTTTTGCCACTCCCCGCAGCTCACCGCTCCATGCGATCTGTAAGACTTGTTTCATGCTAAGGTTGCCCCAATGGGCATCTTAAGTGTGCCAAAGCTAGCCGACTCTGCTCCACTCATACTTGCACATTTCCTCAGGAAAGGTAAAAAGCAGCTTGGAGGAGGTATATTTCAACCGAAAATGAGCTCAAAGGGAAAGGATTAAGAAACCTCTTTCCATGTCTGCCAGTTTCCAAACTGTAGCCTGAAGGTTGTATTCAGGATTGGCCCAAGATCTCCGAGTTCCAGAGGTGGCATGGCAAATGCTGCCCCTCTTACCCTATGATGTGCCATTCATACCACTCTCTGGTTTGGAAAAAGAAAGACAGATAACAGAGCAGCAGAAGAGAAAGTGCGGAGGAGAGGACAGTAATCAGAGACACTCTAGCCCTCCACTCTCCTCTCTTCAATATGTCCTATTCTGCTCTATTCCCCTCTTTCTTTTCTAATTCAGGGATTGTGTGGGAGAGAAGCAGTGAAAGTGAGTGGGTGGACAGAGATGAATACCCCTCAAGTGACTAACTAAGGTCCTTGCCTCAGATAGCCACATGGATTGGCCAATCCTGGTTGTGTTTTATGAAAACAAAAAGCAGACACTGTATGGGTTTGGTTACAAAGTCTAGTCCTAGAAGATCAAGGAGCGAATACAAGAGAGAACCTGTCCTCTGATCTCATTATTATCTCTGGGGGCTTGTAGTAAATGACTTTTCAGTTTCCTAGCCATGCACACAGTATTGAGTTGAGAACACCTGGATATATTTTCGATTGAACTGGAGTCTCAAATAAGACACTTCGAAATACTGTGAACATCACTTTCAGATCAAAACCTGCCCAAGAAGGTCATAAAGCCTTTAAAGCTGAAATTAGTTTCTATACTTGTTTTCTGGCTTGAGAAGATGATTGATGATGGGACCAATTAAGCTACAAGTGATAAAGAAACCTATTCAAAAGAGGCGAGTTGCAAATTATGTAGGCTGGAGTACCTTACAAATAGTTACAGACAAAAGAAACACCCTGGTCCCAATCTAGCAACAGCAATTCAGGTAGAGAAGGAAATCTCTGTGTGGCAATTTGCTGCTGTTGAAATAGGGATAGTTAATGTCATCATATGTCTTCCTTAAGGAGACAGAGAGAGAACTTACACAGTACAGTTATATTCCCCCAAACCTTCATTTTTTGAAACATGTCTGGTGTGAAGAGGCAGATTCACAAAACAGGAATCTGCCACTAACTTTAATGCAACTATCGTTGGTTTTTTAGGGAAAAAAATGGTTTTCCCTTGTGCTGGCCAAACTTTGCTGTTTTAGCTTATGCCGGCCTAACTCCAGTTTAGGATTGCACTCTATATGACATGTCTAGCATGCTCTTTTCATCAGAAAAGTTCAGATCTGTCTAATGATAAAAGTATATATGCTGGGGGGAAAAAGACTTCGAAGCAGCCAGATTCGAAGATTAGCATTTGGATAGATATGTATGGTTGCTGAGTCAGTGTCTCAGCATTAAGATTTGAATGGAACTTCAAAGCAAACATAAGTGTCATCAATGAGATCAAATCCACAGAATTGTGAACTGACATTCATTTCCTTGGGTCAAAATAAATTAGAGGTTATTGTCCTCCTTCTCTTTTGTGCGTCTGTCTTCATTGATTGCAAGGATGAAGGTTAATGTGTAGCAGAATTTATTGCATGTAAAAAAAAAATCAAACTTCCAGTGAGAAGGAACACAGAGAATCCATTTGTCATCCACAGAAATCCATGCTGAGAGGTCAATCTCGAGCATACAGTCGTAGCACTGAGGTGAGTGCCAACCACCATATATGTCATATAAGTAGTTACTAAGGAAGATATACAGTACATACCCTCTTGGTTCCTGCAGTGAAGAAAAACATCCAGATTCTGCAACAAGAGAACCCAAATTCTGCTCCTGGATTGGCAGCCCAATCCTATCATCAGGCCGTACTGTGGAACTTGTGTTCAGGCAACACAGTCCCACTTACGGCTTGCAAAACGCAATGCTTGACGGCTTGTGGCTGGGCCACTGCTGGAAAGGGCGAGGGGTGCCGGCCACATGTTTTCCTGGATCCCCCAGCATCAGTAAGTCACTAGTCTTAGGGCGGTCTATGGGTGAGGAGTGAAAGGTCCAGGGGCAGGGAGGAGGTGGGAAGGGGTGAATGAATCCAGCTATAATGGTGCAATATGGCCTTAATAGGACCTCCCCTAACTGGTTGAGCTACTACAGGCCCATCAGCACTCTTCTAGGGACGACCCTGATCATAAGGATTATATGTCATTGTCTGGTTCAAATGGCTAGTCACCATGCCTCTGGGAACCTTCATCAGGGCACAGGGGATCGAAGGACCCCTGGTTTCTAGTAATTGGCAAACATTTGTGCTGTTTTGTAATTGGCAAACATTTGTCGTCGTCGTCGTCGTCCCCCCCCCCCCCCGCTAACTGGGCAAGAGGCACTTTTTCCAGTGGTGCTCCTCTTATATTTAGCAGGGGGAGAGTAATTGTCCCTCTTCACCCCTGCGCAGTAGTGGCTGTTGCTGGCGGTCTGCCTTTTTTTTAGATTGTGAGCCCTTTGGGGACAGGGAGCCATTTAACTTTATTATTACTATTTGCCTGTAAACCGCTTTGTGAACTTCATGTTGAAAAGCGGTATATAAGTACCTGTTGACTGACTGACTGACATTTAGACCCCAAACATTTTTTCTGCATGAGGAGACTGTAACTAAAATTACAGGCCTATGATTGCCAAAGGTTTAAAATCATAGTGTGCTCTTCTTTACTTGATTCGTTGCTAATATTTGCAGTTGTCAGAGGAGTGGCTAAAACCAGAAATGCCATCTCTCTCAAAGAAAGTTGTGTTTCGTAACATTATTCATGCAAAATCGCTACCGAGATGCTCTTTTCATCTTTGCAGAAATGCTCTTTTACAGAGAGTGTAACACTACAAAAATCTAAGCCTGCATCATAATTCATTTTAAAAAGTCTGTGTTTTGTTTTAATTTGTGGACAATTTGTCATTTGCAAAAGTTTATATAATAAAGACGGGGAACATAATTTGATTCCTAAGTAGTTACCATGGAATATTGTCATCATAATTATCACTCTGCTAGCTGACAATGGCTTTTTACAGCTCCCTTGACCTTTGCTGATCTATGTGCGCAGACAGTTTGCAAGAGAGCTGCAAATTCTCTGTTAACCAAGCCTGCTGGATTCAAGAGCGAAAATAGCTATCCCCCAAATGGCTATCCAATTCTGGCTTCTTGGTTTCTCTCACAACCTGATCCTATCCTTGGCAGTTCCTGGAGGAGTAGCAGTGCCAAAATGGCAACTGTTGCTTCCGGAGGCCGCTGGGGCCACAGCCAGGGTCTCCCTGGGGTAAGGGAGCGTTTCCTTACCCCGGGTAATGCAGCTGCGGCACCAATGGGTCTCCTCAACTCTGTGCCCGCGTTTGAGTGGGCACAGAATCAAGGAGGCCCATGTCAGGCCGCCCAGCCTGACACAAGGGATAAGATCTGGTGGTGGAAGCCACTGCTGGTCCCGCCATTTTATGGGCCTGCTCCACCCCTCCCCCTGCCCAATTCTGACCCCCTCCACACCTGCCCCCTGCCCCACTGGTTGGCGCTGCATTCCACCCTGCACTGAGGTGCGGCGTTGACTGGTGCTGGCCCTACTCTCCAATGCCAGTGGAGTACTCTCCAGTACTCTCCAGTGTACTCTTTACAGCATATTTACAACACTCAGGGCTGGCAGTATGCTCACACCACTGGTGACAGAGCCCTCAGGATCGGGCTCTCACTGTTCATAACATCAGCTTTTTAGATTCAAGACTGATGTGGGATTCTTGAGGGTAAAACCTCTTGAGGTAAGTTCAGTGGTAAAACATGTGTTTCACGCACAGAAGGCCCCTGGTACTGTCTCCAGTACCTTGTTAACATTATCTCAGGTAGCAGTAACAAATTCTCCCTAAGACCTTGGCCAGCACGTGCCAGTTAGAACAGACAGTAGGAGGCGAAAAGCATGAATGGTCTGATTTCATATAAAGACAGCTTCGTACATCCAATAATATTTAGGAGAGATTAAACAGGGGTGCCTCGGAATCCACTGATTTGGTATCCACAGTTTCAGTTATCAACAGGATATCAACATGGATACTGGGGGCGCAATCCTATATTGTGCCGGCCTTGTAAGGCCGACATAGCAGGGCAATATCCTAAGGCCCATTAGGAGGCGGCAGCAGTGAAGTACAGGCCAAGGGGAGGTTTTTCCTTACACCCGTGTAAGCCCCAGTCACCCCTATGGGCCTGCTTGGACCTGCGCCTGCTGTTTTGCAGGCGCAGAGGAATGTGGACAGGGGCGGCCCAAGTCAAGGCCACTGTGGCTGGGGACGGGGTTTAGAATTTGGCACTATGGCCATCCTGCGTCACAACCATGTCATAACTGCAGTCTCTGCCAACTGTGCCACCTAGTAACGCCCCCAGAACGCCTCTGGAATGCCCTCGCAGAGGCCCTGCGCCGACCAAGCGGCGCCAATGCTCACCTGGTGCATGGCCGGTGCTGCCGCGGTGCCCGAGTGTTGGCGCTGCTGTGAGCGCCAGCCAAGCACCTTAGCGCCGACGCAGATGCACTTTACAGCACGTTCGCGACAGCGTCTGGCCGGTGCAAGAGCGCAGCAGCGCCAACGCTAAGGGGGATATAGGATTCCGCTGTGGGACGCCTAACAAGACAGTGAAACATTAAACAAATCTTTTTTTTTACCTTGTTGCTGCAAAACCACCAACGTTCTTCTATCTTTAAAAAGGCATTTCCAGTATCCACGGTTTCAGGTATCCACGGTGAGGTCTGGAACAGAACCCCAGTGGATACAGGGGCATGCCTGTAATGAGAAAGCTAGGAAGGGGTTACAAGGTGAAATCAGATCTGGGGAAAACCCCTTATTACTGCTCATGAGTCTCTGACGTGGGTCCCCCCCCCACTGTTTTTCCTTTGCAGCACTGCTTCTCATTATAGTATGTAAATAATAATTCCATGTTCAGAATCACAGAGTACAAAGGCACTAAAACACTTCGATTAGCTTTTCAGCACCTACAGCCTTGCTGTTCAGAGCCTAAAGCATGTGCCTCTCTTGTCTCCACCCACCACGGGAACTGACCTTGCTCGGTTCCCTCCCAGCCCATGACACGGCGGGCCGGCGGGCTTGCAGCACAAGGCTCAAAAGACAGACACACAGGGCCGCCGGCCTCTTTGCTTGTCTGTGTTTGTGCAAGAAGGAGCCATTGGCGCCTACCTGCCCAGGACAAGGAACCTTGCGCTGAAGGAGGACCGGACTCCAGCAACACGCAGGCTTGAGGGAGTTGGGGGGTCGGGCGGAGCGGGCGGGAGGCTTCCACTCGGAGCGAGCTCTGCGAGCTCATGCAATCAGTTCTATCCCAGCTGACGACAATTGCTGGCATGCTGCAGGGAGCTGTCACTCAACCATTGGAGCGACACCAGCGGAGCAAGTAGCCAGGCCTTCTACTCTAGTATAGGGACTGTGCAGGAGTCGGCACCTACGAGCCTGCCTGGTGAGCTTCATCAGGTGTTTGGTGCTGGAGACACTGTACTCACACAAGGGGGCGGGCAGGGTTCATCCGTCAGGGGCGGGGCATCCGAGGTACCACCCACATCCCAGGAGAGGTCTGTCACCCAAGTGGGCCCAGCTGCCCCTCCTTTGGCCACCCCTTCCCCAGCCCTGCTGGGGAGGCTGACCAGGGCACCGCATCATCATAATCGGTGGCTCGCGCTCAGGTTTGGCAGGACACAGTGGGCACTGCATCGCCGTCAGGGGTTCAGGTGACCCAGCCAGTGCAGGCTGAGGCCAAATGCTGATGCAGTTGCACCTCAGGTAATCAAGTCTCTCAGCCTTCAGAAAGGTGCTGCAACAACTGCAGCCAGTATGGGTTGGGGTAGTGAGGATGTTAAGAAGATTGGCAGGTGGAAGTCTGCTGCCTTTAAGGGATGCGTACTTTAAGGGATACTGCAGGTGTAGGGGTCTGACCGGTTATAGACACTGTTCCATGTTATAGTTTATTGTTCTCCCTTTTCTTTGAATCTGTAGGTTCAGGCCTTTTGTTGGCAGCTAAAGTGCTGATCTGCAGCAGTGGTGTCATCTAAATGATTTAAGAACAGGTACTCACTTTTGATTGGCACATGTCGGGACCCGCCCACCAGAAGTGACGTCATAAGCCGGAAGTGATGTCGTGGCAGGAAGGGACATGAACAAAGCCCTTTTTGAGGCCTCAGATGATTTTAAACTGACCCAACAGTTGCAACAGTATTCCACAGCACCCCCAGAACATGTTAAGGAGGCCTGGCATCATGTTAAAGTGACCCAACAGTTTCAAAAGTATTCGAGAGCAACCCCTGAGCTGCTCATTTTTCAGTGGCAAGGCAAGGCAAGGCAAGCCTGGCTTGGGAAGGCAAGGCAAGTTTTAAAAAGCCACCAGCTCATTTCAGCAATTCCAAAATCTTTTGGAGACAAATTCCAAAATCCCCCCCCCAGGAACCGTCGTGCCTCCTCGGGAGAGGGAGCCCCAGGCAGCCTACCTGCTCACACTGCTGCCGCCATCGATCTCCCTCGCTTCGCTCCACTCCGCTCCGCTCACTGCCAGGCAACTCAAATGTGCAGGAAATTCAAACGTTGCAGGGGGTGGAGCGGAGTGCCGACGGAGTCGACGAGTGGGCGGGTGAGTGGGCAGGGCCAGCCGTAATCCTAGGAACGGGTACTCGCGTACCCCCGCGTACCCCCTACATGACATCACTGATCTGCGGTCACTCCTTCATTTTTTGGGCCCACGAGCAAGCCCTCGCCAGTGAATTTGGATCGCAGCTGTTGGTTCAGTGGGTTGGCAAAAAAGGGATGCTGTGGGGAGAACTATAAGGGAACACAGCCAGCGGGCACCTCCCCCTCAAGTGCTTGTCATTCACCTGGGCGGGAATGACCTTTGTCCGATGTCAGCAAAGTCCTTGAGACAGCAGGTTACCAAAGACCTCGCCATGCTCAGAAGCTGGATCCTGATGATCATCTGGTCGGGCCTGCTCCCCCGGAGGGTAACACATCTCCTTCAGGTGTTGACAGGGCCAGGAAGCAGGTGAATATGCACATGGGGAAGGTGGTGCTGGGGAAGGTGGTGCTGATCGCAAAATTGCTAGTTCTCAGCCTCACCTTTATCAGGGGGACGGCATGCATCTCTCGGAGGTGGGGAACTATATTTTCCTGTCAGACTTGCAGCGGGCCCTTAGAAAGCTGGTAGATGGGCGGGGGGATGCTAAGTGCTAGGCTAGCCCCCCCCCCGTGTGACAGGGGAATGCAGGGCAGGGAGGAGAAATAGGGATTTGGTGTCTACCCTTAGGTAAGCAGGTACAGTCAGAGGTTCAACTAGTTGTGTTTCAGGCCAGGTAGGAATTTTTTGCTTTTCCCTTATTGGCTCTGTGGGGGAAAAAAAATTTCGCCTATCCCTGACTGTCCTGTTTGGGTCGGGGCTTTAGCCAGGTCAGGCCATGGGAAGTGCAGGGCAGGGAAGTGCGGGGCAGGGAGGAGAAATAGGGATTCGGTGTCTACCCTTAGGTAAGCCACAGACCGGGCAAGGCCAGTGCTGGGCCCTTGAGGCTAGCCAGATCAGGGCAGGCCTGGCTTGGGCCAGAATGGAATGGAAACACATGCCTTCATGGCTTCCCGGCTCAGGGCGTGGCAAAGCAATTCTGCTACCTTGACCCATCACATGCGTTGGTGATGAAGACCGGGCAGGGGTGGGGTGAGCCTGTTGGGGCAACTCTGGGTTTGAAACTAGGGTGGTTCACCCAATGGAGGGCTCAGACAGGTTTGCTGTCACCTCCTACTTAGGTGCCCACACTTGCTGAGGTGGAGGTAAGTTAGGACTTGCTGCATTATGCTAATCTTTGACTGGATTGTACACCAATAAATCATGGCCCTGTCCAACCAAAGAACTTGTGTCATGTGTGCAGTGGCGTCTCTACAGGGAGGGCAGGACTCTAAGTGTTGCAAGAAGCCTTACCCTGTCATGTACATCCCTCCTCGCCCTTGCTGCTGTAGCCAGTAAGCGCCAAGATGTTGCTTTTCCCTGTGAGGACTGGCTACAACGGTGCAGGAAAGGAGTGATTTCCACTGCAAGGTGAGGTTTCTTGCAAGATTTATATTAGAGCTCTGCCCTCCCTGTAGAGACGCCAGTGCACGTGTGTTTGTGGGTGGATACCAGTGGTGTCACCTACTCTCCAGTAGACGGTACGCTGGGCGGGACGTACGTGTGATCGGCAGCCCGTCCACTCACTTCCACTTTCTTCCCGCTCGCCGAGTGGCTTTCCCTGGCCTCAGAGGGGGCGCCTGCTCGCCAGGGGGGATGAGTGGGGGGGGGTGCCGGGTGCCTGGGCGAGCAGGCACCCCCCTCCGAGGCAAGGGAAAGCCGCGCGGCGAGCGGGAAGAAAGCGGAAGTGAGTGGACGGGCTGCCGATCACGCGTAAGTCCTGCCCAGCGTACCGTCTACTGGAGAGTAGGTGACACCACTGGTGGATACCAGGCAATACAACTCCCTTTCAGAGGAAGCCACAGCAGCTCTCCTTCCATTAAATATAATGGCCTTATTGCAATGAATGTTCCTTTCAGATACTGAAATACTATTGCTTGCGTGAGGGGATTTCCTTTGCCTAAAAGCCTCCAGCCTCTGCATTGTGCTTTCTGATGGAGCCATTAACTGGAAACTGTGTTTCTGATGTGTTGCTTCCCCTGCTCTTCACTGCTTCAACCTAATGCTTTTCTGCCCCACAATTACAATCTACCTTCCATACCGAATTGCCTAGGGCAATTACGAAGGAGTACAGTCCAGTATAATACCATCTTGCAAAGGTGACACACAGAAAAACTCATCTTTTTAGCCATTGCTGGGAAAATGCGCTTAAAGAAACGGTATAGAAGATGTTAACTTGCACAATTATGTGCAATCGTTATGCATTCATTATACCAATCATTTACCAGTGGTTCTCAAAACACTTTAGCTTCAGGACCCACTTCTAAAATGACACTGTCAAGACCCACCTAGCTTTAAGAGACTTTTAAAAAGTGATCTGGAAAGGAATAATTTTTTTTTTATTTGCAAGTAATATTTATTTGATTTGCAAAAAAAATATTTGACCCATTTCTTCTAACGAGGCAGCCCTAATGAATAGCTTCAAGGCTTGAGGGACTCAAGGTGCAAATCTAACATGGAGTTAGGCCAAAAACGTTCGGCTGGCACAAGGGACACCATAAAGTATGTTTGGACCACTCTTGGAGTCAAGAGAGGCCAGCACAGATGTGTGCCATCCTCCCTGACTCCGAGTGTGGTCCAAAAATACAATAGCCCTTGTGCCAGACGAACTTTGCTGGCCTAACTGTGCCCTAACTCCAGGTTAGGATTGCACTCTTAGTTATGTAACCCAACCTTCACCTGCCCCCTCTACCTGACCAATGACTAGCTTGAAAAAAACACACACCATAATAAAGACACTCAAATATTTATTTCTCTATATTTACATGAGCTTGCAAACTGCAGATGCTCAGCTGTTTGCAAGGCAATTAAGAGCTAACTTGCAAACTGCAGGAGCTCAGCTTGTTGCAAGGCAGTTAGCAGCTATCTGATTTTTGAATAGCCTCAGGGCTTCAGACAATTAGTTATCTGATCTTTCCATCACCTGTATTTTCATTGGAGGCTCTGAGGGACGCACCAGAAATTGGGTCATGACCCACCAAGTGGGTCCGACAGTTTGAGAAAAGCTGTATTATACAATTACAGGTAGATTATCCCATATCCAGACATCTAAAATCCGACTATTCCAAAATCAAGACATTTTGGTCCAAGACTTTCTTCAGTATGAACACTAGAAAGTCTTGTGCTCATTCCCACATATAGACTATAAGTTCTGTTCTCTGCTTTGTGGTATGTGCCTTTGTTAAAAAATGTCAAAGAGGCCAGCAGACACCCAAATGGGTAACAGTGAAAAGAACAAGAGGAAGCATTTCTCAGTATATTTATGCAATTATTTCAAAATCCAGATGAATCTGAAATCCAGACACCTTCCCGTCACAAGCAGTCCGGATAAGGGGTACTCAGCCTATACAGTGAATGAAAAAAGTACATCTCCATAAGCAACAAGAACCAATTTACACAACGGATTTTAAGACAAAAAAGTCACCACAAAGTAACCTTGTGTACAGTTCTTGTGTACAGTTGTGTACAGTTCTGGTCACCACACCTCAAAAAAGATATAGAGGAACTAGAGAAGGCGCAGAAGAGAGCGACTAAAATGATTACAGGGCTGGGGCACCTCCCATATGAGAAAAGGCTACCGCGTTTGGGGCTCTTCAGCCTAGAAAAAAGGCGCCTGAGGGGGGACTTGATTAGATAGAGAGAGGTTGCTTTCTCTCTCACACAATACTAGAACCAGGGGACATTCACTAAAATTGAGTGTTGGGAGAGTGAGAACAGATAAAAGAAAATACATTTTTACCCAGAGTATAATCTGTGGAACTCCTTGCCACAGGAGGTGTTGATGGCATCTGGCCTAGATGCCTTTAAAAGGGGACTGGACAGATTTCTGGAGGAAAAGTCCATCACAGGCTATGGGCCATGATGGTTAGTGCAACCTCCTTACTTTAGAGGTAGGCTACCTCAGAGTGCCAGATGCAGGGGAGTGGCAATGAGATGCATGTGTCTTGTGTATTCCCTGAGGCATCTGGTGGGCCACTGCGAGATGCGGGAAGCTGGACAAGATGGGCCTTTAGCCTGATCCACTGGGGCTCTTCTTATATTCTTATGTGTGTGTGAAAAGGTGCAGAAGAGAGCAACAAAAATTATTATGGGGCTGGGGCACCTTCCTTATGAAGAAAGACTGCAGTGTTTGGGGCTCTTCAGTCTGGAAAAAAGGCACCTGAGGGGGACATGATTGAGACATACAAAATTAAGCACGGGAGGGATAGAGTCGATAGAGGGATATTCTTTTCCCTCTCTCACAATATACAATACCAGAACCAGGGGACATCCACTGAAATTGAGTGTTGGAAGAGTTAAAACAGATAAAAGGAAATACTTTTTTTACCCAGCGGGTAATTAAGCTATGGAACTCCTTGCCACAGGAGGTGGTGATGGCATCTGGCCTAGATGCCTTAAAAAGGGGACTGGATGGATTTCTGGAGGAAAAGTCCATCGTGGCCTCCTTACATTAATAGTAGGCTACTTCAGTATGCCAGGTGCAAGGGAGTGGCAACAGGATGCAAGCATCTTGTTGTCTCGTGCACTCCCTGGGGCACCTGGTGGGCCGCTGTGAGATACAGGAAGCTGGACTAGATGGGCCTTTGGCCTGATCCAGTGGGGCTCTTCTTATGTTCTTATGATGCCTGGGTTGCTGCCCACCATTACTGTTGCAGAGCTTCCCAGCAGTCACAGACCTACCGTTGGGCAGGGGGCAAGGGCCTCTGGGTGCGGAGATCCTGCGGCAGGCAGAAGGCTGTGAAGAGGCACTTCGCCACTCGAAGAGGCATGTGGTTTGGGCCCGCCCACTCTCCATTGACCCTGCAGAGCTCGGAAATTGAGCCTGGCGTGCCAGGAGGGGGTGTCGATGGGCGGGGAGGGGTGGAGAGCTGCCACTATGGGCACAGAGTATTGACCCAGCCCCTGGGCGGAGCGTGGGCTGGGCACGCCACTACTTATCAGATGCCATCCATGCCACTGGCAGCCAGTGAATGATGGCAGCCTGCACAATGCACAAGTGAATTGCAAGATCTGCCAGCATATCACACAGATAGGACTGGACTGTTCAACTTTAAGGTACCACAAGACTGTCGTTTTCCTTCATCTTTGAAACACAGTTTTCTTCTTGACTGGTGCAATTTAGATGAAAGTCTATCGCTGCCTTCGTAAAGAAACAGAGAAATAAAATAAGTATTGTCAGAGTATCAGTGATTGTTCCCGATTATGAAAAGCGCTCCCACACAACCAATTGTCTAAAGAAATAAATCCCGACATTTCAAATCACGTCAGTGGGTTCAAGAAGTTGGTTTTATATGTCAGACTCAAGAATCTGCCAAAAAGGCAATTGATCTCTGGAAAAACGAAAAGGGTGAAAGTCATCACACAATCCCAGCATCGCCGACATTGCCGTCAAGTTGCTGTAGTGAGAGGGTTAGAAAAAATGCTTCTGATATATAATTTGAGTTATAATAAAGGTAACTGATTTGAGTTATGGGATACCAGCCATTCTACAACAGAGAAGGAAAAAGAAGTGACCACGCACACTGGTGAATCTGTTCACTTCAGATCCAGAGCATTTGCAAGGTCCCATGTAGACATGTATCTCAAACCCAATTCATTTTCAACTGCCACTTTAATTAGTAAAATTACTAGTTTTACCAATTTTCTCCCATTCAACCTCTCACTCAGGGCCGGCTTTAAGCCAATGTGACCAATGTCATCACATTGGGCCCCGCGCTTCAGGGGCCCCCGCACTAGCAGGGTGAGCATATTGCCTGTGGCTGCAGCTGGGATCTCTTTGGGCTGTAAGTCAGTGGGGCGAGCAGAGCAGCTTCACCTTGGTCTCTCCCACCTGCCTCTGCCTCTGAACAGCCCAAGATGGGCCACCTGGAAGCAGTTGGCGGTGATGTTATGATATCACCACCAGCTACTTCCACATGCCATGCTTTGCATGTGGCATGAACAGAGCTCTTCTTGGTGAGTGGGGGGGCCGCAGGGAGGGTTGGGGGCCCCGCAGCAATGCCCCACATTGGGCCCCGCCACTGCTAGAGCCGGCCCTGCTCCCACTCAACCCCCTCCCTGCCCAGAACGACACTGTTGCGCCCTCTACCTGCCCCATTCCATCTATCCCCTGCTACCCTGTACCCCCACCACTGGCTTACCTTTGCCATTGGACGTAGCCAACTGTGGCAATGGGCCACCATTTGCAGTCGCAGACCCAAAAAATGGCCGTTTACGACAGTGGGACTCTGTTCCACTGTTGTAAAGGGCAGCCCAATCCTAGTTAGGGTTGGGCTGTAGGACCTGTCAGTTGCTATCTTCTTTTAAGCATCATAGAGCGCCATTCTAAACTGGTGCTGGGCCAATGCAAGCAGCTTGCATCATCCCAAGGCTGTTGCATACATGCCATAAGGCATGTTGGCACCAGCCAGAGGGTTGCTGTGCCAACCCAGGCAGCAGAGTCAGGCCAGCAAAGCTGCGGACAGGCGGAAATAAGTTGCCCCCACACTGGCCGTGTCTGGCCAGCAAGGGGGCTTTTCAGGGCAGGTGGAAGGCGCGAGGAAGCCGGAGGAAGGCGAACAGGGCAGGGAAAGGGTCGGGGAGGGCAGTCCCACCGGTGGGGCGGCCTGGGGAGGGGGGAGGAGTCAGGATCCGGCAGTTATGCTCTATCCAAACCCCCATCCCCAAGCCGCTGCAGTCTGCTCAGACTTGCACCTGCTAAATAGCCGGCTCAGATCTGAGCAGCACCATACAGGTGGCTGGCGCTTAACCCATGGTAAGGGGATAAATGTCCCCTTGCCCCACGGAGAGCTCCAGCAGCCCCCCAACCTGTGCTGGATACAGTGCAGGCCTGCCTGTTCCAGTGCAGGTTAGGATTGCAACGCCTTACCTACCCACTTTCTTACCTTCCTCCTTGGAATTTTACATTTTACAGATCAACTGATACAACAGTAGTTGCTGGACTGCTGCTGAACAATTCTTCTGTCGACGCAGGGCTCTGTGCAGCTACTCTAATGCCTGTGCAGTAATTAGCTTCCTAGATGGATGTTGTGGTGATTCGCCATGCGTCACCAGCTAGCACTCCCCGGCCTCCAGCAGGGTACTGCGCTGATGTGCGGCCTCACCACACCATCTGATGATCAGTGGTTTACATGCTTCATCATAGCAAGCACATAGAGCTTTGACTGCAAAGAAGTGTTTTTGTTTCCTTTTTACTCCTTGATAACTACCCTAATGCTGGCATATTGAATTTGGACCCAGTGTACGGGATCATTTGTGCTTTGTTTTCCACCATATATATCTAAGTGCAGAGATACATCTATATATATAAAGAAGAGCGTGGGTGTGTTTGTGTGTGTGTGTGTATGTATGTATGAATGTATGTATGTATGTATGTTTCACATAGGCTCCGCAACGCCTGGAGCAATCGGCACGAAACTTGGCACGCATACACATTGCGGCCTGGCGACAAACACTGCAGGGGTCGGGGGCCCCTAGCGCCCCCGGGGGTGGGAGTACGCGGGGGTCCCCGCATGAAAACGGTCAAAAACGGCCGAAATCGGTGTCAAATCCACAGTTTCCGGGGTCGCCGGGATGAGCAGTGATGCTCCCGACGTCATTGGAGTCTGGGTTAGGCCCCCCCTTGGCATGGGGGGCGAGAAGGGGTACGAGACAAAACATCCGTCATGCCCCGCTGTGACGCCTGGACTGATTGGCACCAAACTCGGCATGTGGAGGCCTAGCAGCCTGGCCACAAACACTGCGGGGGGGCCCCTAGCACCCCCAGGGGCGGGAGTACGCGGGGGTCCCCGCGTGAAAATGGTCGAAAATAGCCAAAATCGGTGTCGAATCCATAGTTTCTGGGGTCGCCGGGATGAGCAGCGATGCTCCCGATGCCATTGGAGTCTGGGTTCGGCCCCCCCTTGGCGTGGGGTGAGAAAAGGGGTGCGAAACAAAACATCCGCCATGCCCTGCTGGAACGCCTGGACCGATCGACACGAAACTTGGCACACATACACCTTGCGGCCTGGCGACAAACACTGCGGGCGTCAGACCCCCCTAGCGCCCCCAGGGGCAGGGGTATACGGGGGTCCCCACATGAAGACGGCCAAAACCGGCTGAAGTCGGCATCGAGTCCGTAGTTTCTGGGGTCGCCGAGAGAAACGGTGACACTCCTGACGCCGGTGGAGTCCGGGTTTGTGCCCCCTCAGCACGGGGGGCCAGAAGGGGTGCAAAACACAGCGTTCGCCATGCCCTGCTGGAACGCCTGGAGTGATTGGCATCAAACTCGGCATGCGCATGCCTTGCGGCCTGTTGACAAACACTGCGGGGGTCAGGCCCCCCTAGCGCTCCTGGGGTGGGGGTGCGCAGGGGCCCCCGCACGAGAATGGTTGAAAACGGGTGAAATCAGCGTTGGATCCGTAGTTTACAGTGTCGCCGAGGCAAGCGACGACACTCCAAACGCCGTGGGAGTTCGGGTTTGGCCCCCCCTCACCGCAGGGGGTGGGAAGGGGTGCGAAACATGACATCCACCATGCCCCACTGTGACGCCTGGAGCGATTGATGCCAGACTCGGCATGCATGTGCCTTGCGGCCTGGCGACAAACATCAGCATGGGGGGGCGCGAGAAGGGGTGCAAAACACTTAAATTCTGGAAGATCATTTTGTTACCCAGGCAACGCCGGGTAACAAAAAGTTAGTAATAACTAAATGATCCATTAATCCAAAATAGAGGAAGCCAGAGAACGTTGAAAGAGTGCAGGAAACAGAGGCGGAGGAAGGGTATAGCCTGGGGTGGCGCGAGCCATGGGCGCCGGCAGCGGAGGGGTGGCGGCGCACCATTGTGCTGAGTCCGCAAACTAACCCACGCACTGTCTGGCCCTCCCTGGCACTCATTCCGCTCCAAAATGGAGCTATTCCTGGCGCAGGGAGGCATGGCTGGGCGACGTGCTGGGGGCACGGTTTCGTTGCCCTGCCATGGGCACACTCGGGGCTCTGTTCATCTCTGGCAGAAAAGCAAGAGGAAACCCAGTGTGCTAAGGTGTGTGCCATTAGGAGATCAAATTTAATATCAGAAAGAAATGTTTCGAAGGCTTGTTGGGGTGCCCACCGTCTGAGTCAGGCTTCCAGGAAGCTCATTTCTGTCCATAGCGCCCTGCACCCCACTCTAAGGATGCAGGGGAGTGGCAACAAGATGCAAGTATCTAGTTCTCTTGTGTGCTCCGTGAGGCATCTAGTGGGCCACTGTGAGAAACAGGAAGCTGGACTAGATGGGCCTTGGCCTGATCCAGCAGGGCTCTTCTTATGTTCCAGCTTAAACTGAACATGGTTTGAAAGGAACCCCATTTGGGTGATGCTAGGGAGGGATTTCAGAGCAAGGCAACCATTTACATTTGACCCAAAGAGAAGGTAGGAAAATAGGCTTCCCTCTGCAAAAAAGTGACACTAAAGCAAGTCTGACATTAATTAAGTCTGACATTCAAAATCAAAAGACATTTGAAAATGGTTTGCCACTAGACAAGTGCAGTGTGGTAAACACTGTGCTTTGCAATCGCTCAAACTAATTAGAAGAGATGAAAAAGAAAAACGGAGACAGGTCTTTAAACAGTGCTATGTTTTGGGTGAAATGTTAAGATTTCACCAAATTGTGAAGGAGGGTAACTTCTACAGTTGGCAGCAGTGTGGTGAGCAGGAAAATTTGCTTTCAGCATTATGTGGCTTATTACACAGGGGGCGCAATCCTAACCTTTGGATTGTTTCCAAAGGTTCCCTTCCTGAAACAAAAGGAGCAGTAGTGCTATCCAGCTGGTACGCTGGGCGGGACTTACGTTTGATCGGCAGTCCGCCCGTTGCGTCACGCCGCATTCCGCCACGGGCGGACTGCTGATCAAACGTAAGTCCCGCCCAGCGTATCGGCTGGATAGCACTACTGAGAAGGAGCCTGAGGGCGCAATCCTAAACTGGAATTAGGCTGGCACAGTCAGGCCAGCAAAGTTTGGCTGGCACAAGGGCCTTCATAAAGTGCGTTTGAACCACTCTCAGAGTCAAGAGGGATGGCGCACATCTGTGTGCCGACCTCTCTGACTCCAAGGATGGTCCAAACATACTTTATGGTGTCCCTGGTGCCAGCCAAACTTTGCTGGCCTAACTGTGCCGGCCTAACTCAAGGTTAAGATTGCACCCTCAATCAGAGGAAGGGAAATTCTGAATACAACCCACTAGGTCTGTCCCTTGCATTCCCTTTCTAAAGCTTCAATCTGTACTTAAGCCTTCTCCTCCCCCAAGGTTTCATATCTGTGGCGGAGGCAGGCTTGTTTGCATCAACATTGGCTCTTCCTTTTTTAAATGTTTTCCTTACTGTCTGGGGCACTGTCCTTAATACCCAAACAAATTCCAGTTGGTTTTTGGATCTCCTTTCGTATCATCAGTTTCCTTCACAAGCAGCCCCAGAAATCAGCTTTCCTTTGTGTGAGTGGCAGCAAAGGTGGCACCACAGCATGACAGCTGCCAAAACAGCTGTAGAGATGATTTTCTGGAACGGAAGGTGATGTCTGATTTCAGGTAATTAAGGCAATTCAATTTATGTTATTAACAGTAAACATAATTATACTGGTATGTCAACCCTACCACCTCCCAATAGCATGGCAATCAGAGGCTGATTAAAGCTAACGATACAATTATTCAATGGCAGATGTGAACATAACAAAATACTTGTGCAACATTAAATGGCAATGCCTTGGGATGCGATAGACTGCATTAATTATATGCTAGTTCTGGAGCAGGCAGAATGTGAAATTGCAGTTCACGAAGAGCACACTCTTAACCTGGAGTTAGGCTGGCACAGTTAGGCCAGCAAAATTTGGCCGGCAAAAGGGACACTGTAAAGAATGCTTGGAGTCAAGAAGGATGGAGCACATTTGTGTGCTGGCATCTCTGACTCTGAGAGTAGTCTAAACATAGTTTATGGTGGTCCTCGTCCCAGCCAAGCTTTGCTGGCCTAATTGGGCTGACCTAACTCCAGGTTAGGATTGCGCCCTAAGAGTATACGCCACTTTTGGTGGCATAAGTCCAAAAAAATGGAATCATCAGAATGGGGGATAGAATCTGGTATGTGCCATCACCTACCGGAACCACCCCTCCTGCTACCTCTCTGCCCCTGTTCTTCCCCAGCTACACCCCAGCCCTCCCCCTCCGCACTGAGTTATGCCCCCAGTCCTCTCCCCAACACCACTGACTTACCAGGTCCAGAGGGTGTTGCAGGTTCTGGTGCTGGAATGGAGTGCTGCTGCTACTTGCAGCAACATGGCTGCCATTTTAAAACAGTGGAAGTAACTTCCACTGTCCTAATGCTCCCTGCCCTGCAATCCAGTCCTACATAGTATTGAGATGGTGGGCTGCAATCCTATCCACACTTACCTTGAATAAGCCCTGTTCATTATATTGGGTACTTGTGAGCTGACAAGCATAGGCTTGGGATTCTGGATTCTGCTGCTGCGCACGTGCGCCTGTGCCTGCAAATCTGCAGGCATTGATCCGAGCAGCCGCATAGAGATGACTAGGGCTTGCTCGGGTGCAAGGGGAAAACCTCCCCTTGCCCTGCTCTGAGCTGCTGCCACCTCCTGCTGGGCTTAGGGTATGGCCCTGTTATGCCGGCCTTACCAGGCCGGTGCTGCTTCAGATTGGGCTGCCCAAGGTTTCTGTATAATCCTAAACACTTGGAGGCTGATTGTGATGCACGCGGTGAAAAGTCTCTGCAGCTGATCAAACCAAGCCTTGCAGTCACACATTTGTTGTTGTTGTTGTTCAGTCACTAAGTCGTGTCCGACTCACATACCTGCCCGTAAATCCCATTGCACTCAAAGGGGGTTACTTCTGAGCAGCCACAAACAGAATAATATTCTGAGTTATGGCACTGAAACCAGGTTCCAGTGCTTCTCTTGGCTGCATTGTAACTCAGATTAAAATTTTCCTCTTTGTTCATGTGGCTGAACTTATTTATAAACAAGAACTAAACTAGAAATTAGCATAAAAACTAGAAATTGTTTCCTTTTGGGGTTGTTGGTTTTTTTTTTTTTTTTTTGCGCTTTCTATTATGCGTTATTTTTTGTTGTACTTTGAATTAAGATTGCACAACACCATGGGGGCTGTTCTGAGCTGAAAAGCGGCATGTACTTTTTCTTCTAAATAAAAGAATTACCAAATGAAATAAAATTTGCAATGCACATGAGATATGGCCAGGTAAAAAAAACCTCAGTGCTTTCAAAAATGTGCTTCAAAATATAGAGACAAAATGATCCAGCTTCTTCAGTTTCCCTAACATCTGGCAATGAAATATGCATGAAATCCTAACAATTGTAATTCTGTTATTTGGCATATCCGCAGATGTGAAGCAAGAAACATAACAGCAAAATATTAAAGAACATCATTAAAGAGAGTACACCCAATGAGTGATATAGCACATAATGCTTAGGGGGGAGGGGCAGAGTTCATACCATCATCATCATCATCATCATCATCATCATCCTATTTTTGCACTGTCATATTGCTTTTGACTGGATTCTGTATATAACAAATCCTACCCAATCCTAACCTAGTATAGGGAGCTATTTTTTGGTTTTATATTGTCGCACTACAAATATTGTCATAGTATATTATATATGCTGTTCCTAATAAAGCAGCCTTCTGTAATTGACTGAGAGTGCAATCCTAAACTGGAGTTAGGCAGGCATAAACTAAGCCAGCAAGGTTTGACCAGCACAACGGCCACCATAAAGTGTGTTTGGACTATTCTTTAAGTCAGGGAGGATGGCTCACGTCTGTGTGCTGGCCTCTCTGACTCCAAGAGTGGTCCAAACATACTTTACGGTGTCCTTTGTGCCGGTCAAACTTTGCTGGCCTAATTGTGCTGGCCTGGTATCCACTGATTCAGTATCCACTGTTTCAATTGCGTCCTAATACAATTACATCCCAATAGTATTCAAGTACTTATCGAGCTGTTTGGGATAGCACCCAAGGCCCCTTTGACAATTGGTGTCACTCTTGCTTTCTTGTGCCACAAATTCTTTCAATTTCTATTTGCAGATCTTTATACTTAGTTGCTGTTTTGGTGCCACTGTAGCTCTGGGCACTGCCGAGCTCAGAATTGGACTGCCCATCTCCCATCCAAAGCATGGCCAGGGTTACTCCCATTTATCCCTGTTACCTGAGCAACACAAATATAGCAAATAAAAGCATCACAATACAAGCATGCCCCGGTATCTGCTGGGGTTCTGTTCTGGACCCCACTGTGGATACCTGAAACTGCGGATATTGGGGTTACCTTTTTAAAGATAGGGGAACATCAGTGGTTTTTCTGCAACAAGGTGAAAAAATAGATTTGTTTAATGTTCCCCTGTCTTTTTAATAGGAGTCCCAGTATCCATGGCGTTCATGGATAATGGAAACAGTGGATACTGAATCAGTCAATACCAGGGCATGCTTGTACTGAAGGTTCAGTATCATGGTGCGATTAGACATGAGAGCTGCATGTGTGCATTGAGACATGGGCTTATCTCCCCTCCTATATTTTATTTATTTAAAGAATGTATACCCCGCCTTTCCTATGCCGAAGCAAACGCCCAAAGCGGCTTACAGAGAAAAAACAAAATACGATGTAACCATAATAAGTAAAACATAATAAGTAAAACTCACTAAAACAACACATTAAAACAACAATATCAAATTAAACATTAACGGGAACACCGAGAGTGAACTGGAGTGAAAGCTAGACCCAATTCTCGGTATCAGGACGTAGTGGAGGGTGGGAAAAGCAATTGGCCAGGGGCGTGAAACAGACTATGGCAATATACCAGAGGGACAGAGGGGCAGACAGCCGCACGGTCATCCAAAGGCCAGACTAAATAGGTATGATTTGAGTCCTCTCCGAAAGACCATGAGGGAGTGTTCAGTTCTTAGTTCTTCTGGGAGGAAATTCCATATTTGTGGATCACCTGCATGGGGTACATTGCCCTTGCTTTTCCTATTGGGGTGTTGGAGTGGAGATTCCACTTTGTTTTCTGCCTGCGAAGCCCTCCTGGGACTGAGAATTCTGAGAAGACAAGTGTTAACAACGTACCTTGCCATACACGTTGTGAGGAATAACAGGTTGTGGAGTGTCACTTTCCCCATAGTTTCTGTGCTAAATTCTCTTTCTCCAGAGTGCTCAGGTTTGTGCTCTAAGTGTAGACAACAAGAGGCCAGAGAGAGAGATCCCCATGCCGAGATGCGTCACTAAGAAGGTGCAGGGTGAGTGGGGAGCCCCAAGTGATATCCATTAATAGGGTGACCCCACGGGAAAAGCCCACCCGGGTTCAGGGGTCTTGTTCCATGTGTCTCATTCATGTTCTCACATAGCATATGAGAACACAAAGCAGCTTGAAATGGTCAAAGATGGCCAAGGCCAAGCAAGGGTGACGCCCCCCCCCCACGGCTCCCCACCTTTGGCCACTCTGAGCTGCCTCTTGTTAATGAAACAAGTAGAAGCGACTCAGCCAAGGTGAGCAGGCGTAGAGTGATCCATTCAGCCACTCTGAGCCCAGCCAACTTGGCCAAGTTGCTCCAAGCCCAAGCGCTGCTGAACTTGGAGTGGAATGAAGAAGAGAGTCGGCCAAGTTGGTTGGGCTCAGACTGGCCCCTTTGGCTGCTTCAAGTCCGGCCAAGACGCTTCTTCCCTCTGCTTCGAGTTCTGCCATGGCTCACGAATGGGAAGCAGTTGGGGATGGCGTGAAGACATCATCACATTACTGGCAATTACTGCATTACCACACTCAGTGGGGTGACACCATGAATCAGCACACCAGGTCCAAGAATAGGGAGTAACGCCACTGCCCATGCCATATGCCTTATCATCTGTAGTCTCCCTGGTAGAGGCTTAAGTACTGGGGATGATGCACTGTGATTGGCTGTAAGGTGTACTCAGGCGCGGATCTAGTGGAGGCTAGGGGGGCATGAGCCCTGGGCGCCATCTTGGGAGTGGGCGCCATAACGAGCCAGCCGGAGTGCGGAGAATGTGCTGCTGTGCGACGCAACACCCCCGCCTCTTACGGCGGGGTGTTGTGCGGCGCCACGTCGTGACGTCATGATGTTGATGGGGCGTGCTTTCATTGGGCACCATGGATGCCCTTTCAAGTAGAACCACCCCTGGGTGTACTCCTTATCCTACGCTCCACTGGAGGAAAGGTGGCGGGTTCAAAAGGGCAGCAGGAATTGGGGTTTTCTTGTATTTGTTTCCTTACCCATTGTTTCCTATGCATTTCCCCCTTCCTACACTGGTTCTGTGGTTGATGTAGCATTTTTGTGGTGTTGGGGGTGTGTGTGCCTGTCATCTGAAGGGGGTTTAGGAATTGGCATACTTTGAGTTCTTCTCATCCCACTCATCTCCTACTGTTCCTTATCCTGGCCTGCCTGGTGACAGAACTTGCACTGAAGCCCAAGGTATGCCGGCATGTCATTGCACTGGCATCTGGGGCTGATCTACCAGCAAGCTGACTGCTGTGTCAGCAGAGCTATCCTTGTGCCAGCCATGGCACATGGCCAACAGCAATGGCATATGCCATTCAGACTGGCATGGTATCAGTGTAAAATTAGGCTTTTAGGGATAAAGGAGAAGAGACTTAGATAAAAAGCAGCTTAAAATACAGGGAGGAGGATTAGGACTATCCTAAATGCCTCAGTAATTCAAGAGCATGCTTTTTACTATGGAAGGCAGAAGTCTCTCTTTCTGATTCCTTGATTATGTGAACATAAATATCACTATCATTCTGTAAAATCATAAAAGCAAACCTGCTAGTAACAAGCAAAGTTGCAATATAATTAGGGTGACATAAAAGTCTGGGGGAGTTTTTGTTTTTGCTAATTCACCGCATGGAGAAAGACAGTAAATCTTAATGGGGTATTTTGAATCAGTGGCTTGAAGGGAGACTATGCCATGTTAACAAAACATGGTGTAGAAAAGATGGAATAATCAAAAGAAACCTAGGGACATCAAACAAAATCCAAGGCAAAGCAAATGATCAGCAGCTTGGGTGCTTCTTCTTGGCAGTGCCAAAGGCACATTGATGTTTCATAAAAAACAGCTCTTTCTGGAGAGAAGTGCATTCAAAGAAAATGGAAAACAGAAGATGCAAAGCCATCCAAGCAGGCAGGAAAATAAACTTTGTGTCCTCGCTCAGTGCTCTGTATTGTGGTAAAATATCCCCCAGTCCTGTGATCTTTGAATTATGTCTTGAACACAGGAAGGTAGAAAAGAGATTATTGATTTGAAGGAACTACGATGATATAGATGGAAGGTGGTGACAGTGGACACCTTCTATACTGTACTGCACATGCAGTGATGCAGTTTCTGACATCACTGATTTAGCTGATGAGACCATTTGGAAGATTCAGATATTGAAATGAATATGCAATCCAAAACACACTTTCCTGGGTGTAAGTCCCTTTTCATACAATAGCAGTTACTTTTGAGTAGACACTATAGCATTGCATTTTAGATTGTGAGCCCTTTTGGGACAGGGAGCCATTTAACTTTAATGTTATTATTTGCCTGTAAACCGCTTTGTGAACTTTGTGTTGAAAAGCGGTATATAAATACTAGTGATTGATTGATTGATAGTTGGTGCTAAACCATTTGCAAACAGTTTCTGGGAAGGAAGGGAAAGTTGTGAGTTTGGCTGGAAGTGAAACCTCACAATAGCAAATAGAGGGTTGGAAAGAGATTCCAGGAGACAGAAAATCTAAAGCACCTATTGGTTGTGTGCATGCATGAAAGAAAGAAAGAAAGAAAGAAAGAAAGAAAGAAAGAAAGAAAGAA
>JAJKFI010000033.1:368742-418990 GCA_029204185.1 Lerista edwardsae
GTATGTATGTATGTATGTATGTATGTATGTATGTATGTATGTATGTACACAGTGTGTGTGCATCTATGTATAGGTAAAGGTTTCCCCACGGCCAAATGGTCTAGTCGTGACCAACTGTAGGGGGCAGTGCTCATCTCCGTTTCAAAGCCCAACGTTTGTCCAAGGACAGTTTCCGTGGTCATGTGGCTGGCATGACTATACGGCGAGGTGCGTGGAACTCCGTTACCTTCCCGCCAAAGTGATACCTATTTATTTAGTCGCATTTTTACATGCTTTTGAACTGCTAGGTTGGCAGCAGCTGGGACAAGCAATGGGAGCTCACTCCAACTGCCAACCTTCTGGTTGGTCTCAAACTGCCAACCTTCTGGTCAACCTCAACAGCTCAGCGGTTTAACCCACAGAGCCAATGTGACTAAAACAAATAATCAACAGAACTAAGAAGGAAGGGTTAAATGAAAGAGGAAAGTTTTCTGCCCCCACTGGAAGGCTAACAGGGAGGGCATTAATTCAATAGGGATGGAACACCACCATACTATATTGATACTGCAATGGAGGAGGCCATACCCTTGTTGCTGACAGTCTGGCTTCAGCCAAAGATGGCACTAGCAACAGGTCCCCTCAGATAACTCAGGTGATAAGCTGGTTCATGTGGAAGAAGCTGATTCCTCAGGTACCTTGGCCCCCAGCTGTAAAGAGCTTTAAGGGTCAAAACCACTGAAAAGTGTTCAGAAACCAATCTGTAGCCAATGCAGCCACAGGAGCAGGGGTCTGACAAATCACTGAGCTCCCAAGACCACAGGCCAGTGCATTCTTCACTCACGGCAGTTTCTGGACAGCCTTCAAGGATAGCCCCACACAGGGCACATTACAGTCATCAAGTCTTGACATCTCCAAGGCACAATGGACTGGCCTGACCAACTTCCATAATTGCTTTCCTGACCTGCACTCTAATCACGTAGGAGCCCATGACTGTGTGTAAGAGTGGGTGTGCATAGATGAGGCATAGATGGTCCATAGCCTTTCAGCATAATTGTCCTGATGACTCCAACTTAGAAGGGGTTTGAATATTCATAAGGAACACAGATGCCAGAACTTAAATGTGAAAGCTCAACAGTGGTGGTGTTTTGAGGTGTGTGCACACTGAAGGAAGTGTGCAATAACTTCCAATTTAATAAACAATAGCTGCTGCTCATCCCTGTTAGAAGGGAAATCCATCTTTCTTTTTACACACCAGGAGCAAAATAGCCTTAAAAAACAGCATGTGCCTTAAAACTGCAGTCCTACTATTTACTTTTAAACAGCTTTAGTTTAAAATTTGTCCCCTCTATTAGTCAACTAAAATGTTGAACAACTGATTAAACCAATTAAAGATCCACATTAATTGCACTATATCAATAAGTAAACATCATGGCCTTAGATTATTCCCAAGTAAACGTGCATAAGACTGCAGTTGTCCATTAAGCTCAGAAGGACTTCTAAGAGCTATTTTATATGTGCACGTATATGCTTCCAATCAGTGGTGTCATTCTATAATGAACTAACGGAACGGTGGGCGGGACTTACCACGTGATTGGCTGCGCGGTTCTGATGCGTCGCCACCGTTCCGAGCCCCGCGCGGGCACCCCTGGCTTCGGAGGGGGTGCCCGCTTGCCTGGGTGGCGCGCTGGGTGCTGCGGAGAGCCGCGGAGGGGCGCGCCACCCGGAAGAAGCCCTCCGTGGCGGAACAGCAGGCGGCGACGCATCGTGGGGCCCCTGTCAATCAAGGGGTAAGTCCCGCCTGCGTTCCGGTACTTCATTATAGAATGACACCACTGCTTCCAATCAGAAACCATTCTTGTTTGGTAACCCAGTTGGTTGAGGGTGATCTTTGTTGGGCTTAGAACATGTGAGAAGTATCATGCTTCCCCTTCTTCCCAGTTTCTAAAGGAAGGAAGGAAGGCTGCCTGCCTGCCTGCCTGCCTTTTGGAAAAACCCTGAAGTAGGGTAGATCTTAAATCCATCCTGAATCTAGCCTCCAGCTGCAATGTGCCACCCTTGTGAAATTTAGTTATACAGAGCCCTCTACTGTTTTTCCCCTACCATATTTCATTTCATTTCAAACATGTTTGTTGAAGTGAAAGTACTGAGATTACAGAAGGGCCACAGAAGAAAAGCTCAGTTTCTCCCTAAATCTCCTTTTATTGGAGAAGGTCAGAAAGGTCCAGAAATAGGTGGGGCACAACAGACTTAAGGGCCAAACCCTATCCAATTTTCCAGGCCTGGTGAAGCCATCCCAGTGGACTGTGTGCTGCATTCTGTGCTGGTGGGGAAATGATGGAGTCCTCCTCAAGCTAAGAGAACATTTGTTCATGTACGTTGGGACTGCACTGCAGTTGCACCAGCACTAGAAAGGTAGATAGGATAGGCCCTTAATACTGAAGAAATGAATAACTGATTCAAGAACAGCAACTGGGGTCCTGGGGGCAAAACCATGCACTCATCTATCCCAGTGGTTCTCAAACTTTTTAGTACTGGGACCCACTTTTTAGAATGACGATCTGTTTGGGACTCACTGGAAGTGATGTCATCGCTGGAAGTGCCGTCACTGTGATGCCAGAGCCCGCTGTTTTCCTGAGAATGCAGCAATCAGTTGGGTTATTTCTCAACCATTTCCCAATAGCAAAGTGAATCAGAAAAAAGAAAAGAAAAGCCTATTTCCAACTTTGACACAAGCAAAATAACCAAAAGGCCCTTCCCCTTTCCAGCATCCCATCTTCCCATATTTTCAATATGGTTACTCTAGGTACTTTGCGACCCACCTGAAATTGGCTTGCTACCCACTGGTGGATCCCGACCACAGCTTGGGAACCACTGATCTATCATTATGATATGTACTGTCTTCGGCATGTTGCCATGGAACCAAAGTGCAGCCATCTTGAGTCTTTTGCTTAGTCACTTGTCTAAAGTTGCTGATGTAACTGTTTCTCTCATTGCTCTCATTGTTTTCACTCACTTGCCCCTGCCTGTAACCTTCTCCAGTCCAATGCCGCTAGCCCTCACAATAGATAGAGAACTGGTTCAAGCCAGCAGAGCTTCCTCTCTTATCAAAATGGTCACAGCATATTCTCAAGGCCCAATTAACACAGAGCTTCTCATGTCCCAGCCCCTGTGTAGTAATTTTCCACCAAGCAGCAGCGGGGGGGGGGCGATATAAAGATGATTTAGAATTGTATGCTCTTGCTCTTGGTGTAATAAAGATGATCCTCATACTTTCTCGTTCGGTTGTTTGCCTTTTTAAATGCTTTCCCCGCAATGAAAACCATGTTGGGCCGATTTTCGGCAACAGGAGTACAGACATAGCACACCCCAACACAGCTCATTCTCAAGAGCAGAGGATCTAAAACTGCATGCATGTAAGTTAATACAGATGCCACTCTTTTTTTTTTAAAGAGTACAATACAGGATTTCCCTTCCCCCTCCTTTTTCCGAAACAGCGGAAAGCCAATCAATCAATCAATAGTATTTTTATACCGCTTTTCAACACAAGAGTTCACAAAGCGGTTTACAGGCTAATAATAATAATAATGAAGTTAAATGGCTCCCTGTCCCAAAAGGGCTCACAATCTAAAAAAATAAAATAAAAAATGCAGACCACCACCAGCAACAGCCACTAGAAAGACACTGCGCAGGGTAAATAGGGACAACCCAACCAAGAGGCGTCCGATTGCAAGCCCGCCAGGAAACTTTGCACTCTCTTTTTAAGAGGAGAGTGAGATTTCATGTGCTATAGTCCCGGAGGTATAAATGACAGCCGTATCTAAAAACAGGGATCTTCTTGGGAGAGATGCGCGATCAATCACCGAAGGAAAATCGCCACTCCATGCGGCGGGAAAGAAGCCACGCCCCCTTCTCTAGTCTCCGCCTCCACAAGCCGGCTTGGCAGGCTCCAAGGAATTCTTCGCTTCGGGCAGAAGGTTTTTGACCCTCGTCGCGGTCCGTATCTAACCGGCTTCCGCTTCCGCCAGGCTAGGCTGCCGCTAAACTTCCGGTGCGCTGCAGTGAGCGAGCAGAATGGTGAGTGAGGGGCGGAGAAGGTTCGTCTCTGGGGTTCTGTGGTGCTGTGATCATCACGCCAGAGCCCCTTTTAGGAGGTTGCTCTGTTGCGGGAAGACTGGGCAGTCCTGGCTGGCTGGCGGGAGTGAGGGCTTCCCTGTAAGCCTGACCTCCCCCCGCAGTGTCATCGTCGTTGTCATCGTCGCTTCCCTGCTACGGCGGGGTGGACGGGGGCTAGGGGCGCGCAGACCCGGCTACTAGGAAGCCAGGCTGCTTTGATAGCCCGTGTGCCTGGCTTCCCACCGCCCCACCCCCAGTAGAGCTTATTCTGGGAGTCGCTGGGGAGGCGGGGTGTTTGCAACTTCTCCCTCTGCTGAAATCTAGTGCTAAACATGTAGAAAGAAGAAATAAGGCTTCAAAGCACGTCTGTCATCTGAAAGCAACTTCTCTCTATATCTTGTTTCTTCTCGGGACAGATCCACACTTTGCACAAAAGACATGGAAGTGTGGTGTATACTTTGGTGTTTCCCACAGCAGTGCTGTAAGGAGTGGAGGGGAGAGGCGTGATTTAAAGCCCCTGAGTACTGTACAAAGACTGTACCGTGTAAAGTGTGGAGGTGGTGTCAGTCCTGGAAGAACATATAGGACATGTTCTCAAGCCATTTTTTTCCTACCTGTATATCTTAGGCTTGACTCTTAGGAGTGAAATTAGGTCTTGAAGCCCAGTCCTAGTGAGAATAGATTCAAAAATCTGACCAGTCAGAGACTGAAACGTTATCCAGTATATTCTCCCCCCACACACACACACAAATAAGCAAGCCATCCTCTGTGTTCATGGTAAAGGAAATATTTGAATTGGGGTCACTCTGTTTTGTTGTTCTGTGTTTTAGGCTGCAAACCTATGTACATTAGGAATAAGTCCCTTTGAACCCATGGGACTTACTTCCAAGTAAACATGTGTAGGAGTCAGCTGCACACCACTATACCAGGAGAGTTAATTCTCCAAGCACATCTAATTGAATAGTTTTTCAGAAGATTCTTTTTACACTACTATCTTTCACTTACTCTGAAGCATTTCTGTTACAGCAAAATAGTTTGTTCTGAAGTGGTTGCACTTTTGTATCCTATTTTTAAATGCTCTGTACTGTATTCTCATTGTGTTTATGGTTTCAGGTGATAGCCTGCCTGCATAGTTTCATGCATAGCCTTACATCCATTTGTGCACTTGTATGCACAAGTATGTTCTCAGAAATAATTTCTGCTGAATTCAGAGTCCTGCTCCTTAGAAAGGACAAAAGTTTGCAGCCTTACTTGGGATATGTATCATATTGAAATGAATAGATATTGGGGTTCATCATGTAAATCTTTGAGTGACAAGATGTTTGGAATATTTGAAGTACACATTGTAGATTCATTCCTAGGGCTTTGCACAGTCATTTCTCTCTTTTTTTTTTAAATTAGGGTCAAAGCCAGAGTGGTGGACACGGTCCTGGTGGTAGCAAAAAGGATGACAAGGTAAGAAAAAGCAAAGGCTTACTACCATGAGAAAGGGTTTCTTTTACCCTTCGGCTGTCACTTGTGTAGAAAAGCTCTCAACATTTGATGTGATTTATTTTTACATTTTATCAGTAGGATTTTGTAATATAAGTAGGGAAGTGTACTTCCAACCCTGTTGGAGAAAAATGTGTCTGTATTGGTTGTAAAGATATCTTGAGTAGTGAAAGCTTTTCCATTAAGAATTCCTTTGGCTTTGGTAGGGTGGAAAGGGAGCTCTTTTACATGCTCAGTTTTCTGACTAATTTAGATTCTTATAAAACATGATAATCCTCCATAAGCTATGATAACCTCAATAGTTGGCGTAATAACCCAGATAATAAACATAATAAACCCATAATAAACCATTAGCATTTATCAAGGTATTAGTGATTATCAAGAGATCATAATTTAGAAACTTGCCTATGCTTTTTACAGCAGAATAAACGTGGTTCAACAAAATGTGGTCCTTCACTTCTTTGTTGTGATGTCTTGGTACCCATCACGCCATATTCAAAATACTGTATCTTTCTTATTTATTATTGAAAGGAAGGTAGGAAAGCAGTAGGATAACACTCCCCTTTGATAAATTGCGAAGGGTTTGTGGGCTGGCTGATTAGGCTAGCTAGAACTATTTCTCCAGATATGAGGCCTTGGAAAGCCTGGTTTAGTAGAGCATGAAATATTGGCTTCAGTCAACAGCAGCACAGTCATGGTGTGCAGGATGTATTATCATGGCCTCTGTTGGACTTGAAATTGTTAATAGCTGCACTTTGGAGTGGCTGCATTTTGGACAAAGTTGGCAATCTTCAGAATGGAGTGTTGCTTGTGCCTTGAATTCATCTGGCAAGTAGCTATTTATTGGTAGCTGTTTTCAAGATGCTGTCATTGTTTGAGGCTGATGTTACTGCTGGTTTTCCACTTAGGTGAGTTGGGCAATGATTGGATGTCGGAGGGAGTCCATCCTCCCCAGACTTCAATAATATCTCTTTGCATAGCAGTGTTAACTCTTAAGCAACAGTTCTCATGAGGTGGGAGAAAGTGTCCATTCTATCCTCATTCTGATGCTTTTTTTTTAAGGATAAGAAGAAGAAATATGAGCCTCCAGTTCCAACTCGTGTGGGGAAAAAAAAGAAGAAAACAAAGGGACCTGATGCTGCCAGCAAGCTTCCACTGGGTAAGCCCAAATGGTTTGCACACCTCTTGGTTGTGGTTCAGCACATAGTATATATAAGGTCCCAGGTTCATTCTCTGCCGTCTCTGATTAAACATTTCAGGTAACATATCTGGGAAGGAGCTTTCTGCTCAAGGCTGCAAAGAGCCTTTACTGGTCAGATACTGGGCTAGATAGATGGACCAAGAATCTGACTCTATATAAGGCAGTTGGTATAATATCGTCTGCATCTTGCCATGTCATGGAATCTGAACCAATAGACTTCCAGGCATTTGTTACTTTTAGAGTTGGTTTTAGGATCCAATTACCTTGTAAAAATATAGGCACAATTCATTCTGACAGAGAAGAACATTCTTACATGTTGGTCATTGTCATGAAACTGGTTTCATGTGGATCTTGTTTTGCATTAGAGTTGGAGGTGAAGAGAACTACTCGTGTGAAGGAGGGGTGAGGTGAGGGTGATTGGCCTTAATGAACGAAACCTAAAAAGCCTCAGAGACCAGACCCTCCTTGTTGCTCTCAGGGAAGCAGGATAGCTTCATCGGGTGCTGTGAGAGCTGGTTGCAGTCAGTTATGGGGGTCAAGCATTGGAGGCTTTGTTCTCCTTTTGCGTTCCTCTCAGCTGGCTTATAGACAGAGGGCTTTTATATGATAGGAGTCCTGTGAGAGGGAGCCTCCTGCCTTGTAAATTTATTATTGGATTTTATGATATAGAGGCGCTGTAAACTTATTTCTAATCTTATACGTATGTTAAAATAAATTGGCTTTTTCTTTATTTCTTTTGGTTGCGTTTCTTTTTAGAGGGGTTTGCCAGGAACTCCCCCTTCTTTAAACTGTATTAAGCCTGGGCTGGTGGCAGCAGCTGCGACCAAGGGGAGGGAAGTCCCCTCCCACCATAACATTTATCTTCATTTAGCATTTGTTTCTTCATTTATCCCCTTCAATTTAAAAATCAGGAGTAGAAAATTACTATAATAGCAAAATGAAAAAGCTGGATCAGTACCTCCCCAGCAGTCCCTCTCATGCAGTGTCTAGCATACGGCCTCTGCTTCCTAAAATCTTAGCTTTGGTAGTTAATTGGCTCATCCCTTGGGGCTGCCTTCATTCAGGTCCAGTAAGATGCTCCCCATACTTCCACCAAAAAGACTTATCTACCGCCTCAAGGACCAAGAAAAAAATCATCTCACTACAGCTTCACCTACAAAAAATGAATGCTCTTCCAAATCTTAAGATTTCATATGCTTTTGACTCTTCCTTTCATTCCAGTAACGCCTCACACTCAGTGCAGACTCAAATTGTTGAAGCTTGAACGAATTAAAGATTACCTGTTGATGGAAGAAGAATTCATTAGGAACCAAGAACAGATGAAACCATTGGAAGAAAAGCAAGAGGTATCTTTACGGGAAAGGAAATGTTTCCCTCTCTTATCTTGTGTGTTGGCTTATTAAATTTTCTTTACTGTATCTTCTTTATGGACTGTCCAGCTTCTCAGAGTACTTCTCTACCAAAATAAACATTGCCAGAAAATCCAACACTTTTGTTTTTGCCAAATCAAACTTAGAGCGCAATCCTAACCTGGAGTTTGGCCAGCACAAGGACCAGCATGAAGCACGTTTGGATCACTCTCGGAGTCAGGGAGGACGGTGCACGTCTATGTGCTGGCATCTCTGACTCTGAGAATGGTCCAAACATACTTTACAGTGTCCCTTGTGCCGGCCAAACTTTGCTGGCCTAACTTGTGTCGGCCTAACTCCAGGTTAGGATTGCGCTCTTAAATGCAATCTAAATAATAAAAATTAGAAGTGTAACACAGATATTGATTGTATTTTTATCCTGCTTTTCTCCCTATATGGGGACCCAAAGCAGTTGCAATTCTCTGTCATTTTGAAGAGCAAATATTACTTAGGATGCGATAGAACAATATTTAAAAATGGGTGAGGAGCTGAGTCCTGATGAATCACAGTGGTCAAAATCATTAGTGAAGTTCGGAAGACGATGTGTGACTTGAAATAGTTTTGGAGAATCAAAAGGAACTTAGCTCTGGATTACCACTTGTTTTTGTTTGTAGGAAGAGAGATCAAAGGTGGATGATCTGAGAGGGACCCCGATGTCTGTAGGAACACTGGAGGAGATAATTGATGACAATCATGCCATAGTGTCCACGTCGGTGGGATCCGAGCACTATGTCAGCATTCTGTCTTTCGTTGACAAGGATTTGTTAGAGCCAGGGTGTTCAGTTCTACTCAACCATAAGGTAAATAATAATTCTCTTTTCTTTATTAGAGGTACAGCCTACTCTGAATCAAAACAGCAACTCTTGTGGATATTGATTTTCATTATGCAGATTTATTTGTATACAGTTTAACATACACAGTCTCTGAGTTATAGAAGTAGGCTATCTCTGCAGCTCTCTGTGGCAACAGGATGCAGGTATCTTGTTGTCTTGTGTGCTCCCTGAGGCATCTGGTGGGTCACTTTGTGGGATACAGGAAGCTGGACTAGATCAGACTTTGGCATGATCCATCAGGGCTTGGGTTACTTATGACATAATTTGAACCAAACATGTGGAGAGTTAGAAGCAACAAATAGTAGCTTAGTAGCCAGCCATTATTTATTACTATTACTCACTCTTTCCCTCTGCGTGTGTCAGAACTGAAAGTGGTGAATGAGAATCCTGCCATATTCGGAGCAGACAGAAGGGATGCAAATCTTTGGCACTGTTTATACGTGCTCCAAAACTCATTGTGACATGGGGGAATGGCCACGTTCAGTCATCTTTGCTAGCCTGAAGACTATGGCTTTGAACTTGCATGGCATAAGCCTCCTCTTCTCAACCACTGCAATTTGTGCAGACTTCAGGGAAAGGCATCCATGTGGTCCTAGGCATCCTTGTTAGATTTATAGAGGTGAATCTGGCCATGTGAAGAGGCACCCATATGTGTGGTTCTTTGGTTTTTGCCTTGCCACTTGCTCACAATCAACTGAACATGGAAATGGAATAGCTTTTTCTGGAGTGATATGCTATTTTATTTGTGGTGCTGCCCTTTTTCCTCTTTATTTTTTTTAAAAAAGGTCCATGCTGTGATAGGAGTCCTTATGGATGACACAGATCCTTTAGTTACTGTGATGAAGGTGGAGAAAGCCCCACAGGAGACGTATGCGGATATTGGAGGCTTAGACAACCAGATTCAAGAAATCAAGGTATTCATTCTCCTAACATTGTCTGATGCGGAGGGAGCTGCGAATCATCTTTACAGCTGGTGCTGAGCTAGAACCCAGCAAGCCTCTACTGCCCTCTTGAATGCATTTGAGCTACTGGCATTTGTTGTCCTTAACACGGATAATTTGATCAGCCTTGAAGGAGGGAATCAAAAGTTGTGACTCATAGTTTTCAAAGACTTGATTCATACGAACAACCTTGTCTCCAAGAAACACAAAATAGCGTTTTTTAAAATGTGTTGTGACGTGTTTTTTGTTTGCTGTACCATTGTGATAACCATAGTGCTTGCTTCTACATTGTTAAAGACCTATGGCTAGTATAGCCTGCAGTCAGGGCAGTTACCTCAGAGTAGCACTAAGTTGGTCCATTGCCTGCTAATTCTAATGAGAGTGTATATAGTTACAGTTAATCCTCTTTATATGCGACCTCGCTATCTGTGAAGGGTTGGATTTCTACTTTCCTCGTTATCTGCATCTCTTCCCTCATTATCCACTATTCAGAAACCTTCCAAAGGCTTCAGGGACATTCAGAATGACACTTGGGACCAGCACTGACCTCTTTAAAATGGCTGGCAGAAGCATCAGCCAGCCGTGATTAAGGGGTCCATGCTGGTTGCAGGTGCCATTCTGAAGATCCCTGCAGCCTCTGGAAGGTCTCTGCAGCATTCAGAGATCTTTTGGTGGCTTCCTGAGGTGTCCCTGCTGGATTCTTCTGATGGCAGATAAAGTACTCCATTGATCCTATAGGATCAATGGTTCATTATCTTCAAATTTGCTATCTGTGGGGATTTCCAGGAGCCTAACCCTAGTGGATAATGAGAATTGACTGTATATGTAAGTTATATACAGATGTGTTTCATGCTTGAAAATTCTAATTATGGCAGAGCCTAATGACATATCAAAACTGGGGACAGTGGCATTGATCTGCAGGGTTACTTAATGCCTTAGAGACACATGACGTTTTCTTTCCTGCAGGAGTCTGTGGAGCTCCCTTTGACCCATCCAGAATATTATGAAGAGATGGGTATCAAACCACCCAAAGGAGTCATTCTGTATGGACCCCCTGGCACAGGTACTAATATGCTCTCTCTGTCTTGATAAAATGCACACATGAAAAGAAAAAAGAACTCAAATTTTAAAATATCTGTGTCTCTCAGAACTGCACCCCATGACTTGATCCTGGCTCACAAAGTCTCCTAGGTCAGCGGTCTCCAAACAGTGGACTGCTGTGTATGGGGAATCCCTTGCCCATCGTAAGTGATGCTGATCGTTCTGTCTCGCAGCTGCTCCATATTGCATCCAATTGGCTGCAGGGATGCTCTGGGCATTTGCATCTATGATCATTGTCCTGCCCCACAGCCTTCTGGGACATCTGGGCATAGATGCGAATTCCCAGAGTGTCTCTACCAGCCAATCAGCTGCAAATTGGAGCAGCTGCAAGACAGAATGATCCTCACTGCTTAAAATGGGGAAAGAATTCCCTGTGCACTGGATCCAGCCCTGCTTGGAGGCCCCTGTCCTAGATTATCAACCTGGAGACTGGAGCCGATTATTAAAAACTATAAATAGGAGTACAGTCCCGAGTGCTCAATTGGGAGTGTTGCAAAGGTACCGTAGGTTCATGAGAAATCCTATGAATGTAGTACATATACCAGGTCAGATGTTGCTTTCTGTCATAGAAGGCTAAAGAAGAGAGGAAGAAAGTAAACAGAGTATAAGTATGTGTCGGGCCAAGATTCCCTGCTTCACATATTGGTTTTAGAATGTCATATCTGACTAGACTGTCAGACTGACTAAACTAGATAGCAGAAATATTCCTTTGGAAATGAAGGCAGCAGAAATTGTGCTGCATATATCTTGGGGAACATATCCTCCCATGTGAGTACACACTCAAGATATATCCCAGAGGCCCATCTGAAAATACCATCTGATATGGAAGTCTTAAGGTGCTTTTGTTGTCATCCCAAAATTCTACAGTGCCCCCCCCCACAGGAGTCCCATATTGCAATCTGTTGTCTCTTTGTAGGCTGATTAAAAAAATTTTAGTCAGTTGTCCAGCAGTATTTATATACCACTTCTCAGCAAAAAGTTCACAAAGTGTTTTACAGGCAAAATAATAACTGTACTATTGTACCTTTGAAGATTCAGTTCCTAAAGTGTGTTTCTGATGTTTTGTACTATTTTTTATTTGCATAACAATATGTTGATTCAGTGGGAATAGTTTTTGGCTATACAATAGAAAGGCAGTATAAAAATCTTGTTGAAAAAATTTCCTTTTCTTAAAGATAGTTATGCCAAGACAGGGAGGCAAATTCATCCTCTTGTTTGTCCTTGCTTTCAGCATCTCCTTAATAGGAAAATGGAACAAAAAAACCAGGGAGTTCAAGTTGTAGAGATGGTTTGAAATCTGTTTAGAACTTTGGAGAAAGTAGCTGAATTGCTTGTTGCCTTAACCTGGAAGTAAATCCGTTGCTGGATTTGTGGGAACTTCTTTAATGGTTCTTTTTGCATGCATACACGTGTACTGTAGACAAATGAGTAACCGCAAGTTCTGATTTCTTTGTATCTTGAAAACTGAACAGGGAAAACACTCTTAGCCAAAGCAGTGGCAAACCAGACCTCTGCCACTTTCTTGAGGGTGGTTGGTTCAGAGCTTATTCAGAAGTACCTTGGAGATGGTCCAAAGCTTGTGCGAGAGCTTTTTCGAGTAGCTGAGGAGCATGCCCCATCCATTGTCTTCATTGATGAAATTGATGCCATTGGGACCAAAAGGTAAGGTGATGTCGCTTCCATGCAGAACATAAAAGACTTCTCTGAGCTGGTACTTTTTGTTTTTGTTTTTCCCACTTCAGTCATTGTTGTGTCCCCTAGGCCCATGTGTGGCTTGCTGCTCCCCCGGAAGGATCTTTCCTGTTGCTCCCATGCTTTTACTAGAACAATCCGGGACAATTAAATCCCAGCTTTCATTTTTAAAAGTTGCTAGCCTTCAGAGAGTTAGAGATGAGGTTTGTTTTGCTTAAGCTTGTAATGGGCAAAAGTCTGATGCAGTAGAGCTTGTGATGACAAATTATGCTGTGGTGTAGGTGCCATGACATTAGACTGTTCTTTAGGAAAACATTTTGTATAACCTTGAATGCCATCCTTTTAAGTAAGAGAAGTATTAAATGCAATAAATGAATGTACATGAGGCCAAAATCCTAACCTGGAGTTGGGTCAGCAAAATTTGGCCGGCACAAGGGACACGGTAAAGTCTGTTTGGATCACTCTCGGAGTCAGAGAGGCTAGCACATAGATGTGCGCCATCCCCCCTGGAGTGGGCCAAACATGCTTTATGGTGGTCCTTATGCCAGCCAAGCCTTGCTGGCCTAACTGTGCTGGCCTAGCTCCAGGTTGGGATTGTGCCTTAAATGTCAGAATTTCTATAATCAATAGTAATTACCATTGGAGCCAAAAGCATGCATTTTGTTACAACTAAAGCAGAGTAACAGTTAAAAGCAGCAGCTGCATTTCACAGGTACCCTGTGTACGTGTTTTATGAAAGAAGTAGCAAGGTGCTTTTGGACAGGAGGGCTTTTTTCCTCCTATTGCAAGTAGAAAAACATGTTGAGAAGGTGAAGGCAAAAGCTTGCAGATTGTAACAAGCTATAATGGGTCCAGCCTCCTTTCCATCCAGCCCTGATGATGGATCCACTCCACCATCAAAGAACTTCAAAGAACGTTGAATTAGTTGGATTAGACTTCAAAGAACGTTGGAGTAGTGCTAAGCAGTCTCAGCTCATTAGGCCAGTGCATCCAACTATTGGATGTGGCTGACCAGCAACTCCCCCAACCCGGGGTGCCAGGGACTGTACCATATCCGTTCAATATTAATATTGTATCTTTCCAGGAAATTCACTGCGGACCAGTGGCTCATGGGCTAGCACCAGTCCACAATTCACCACGTTGAGCTGCACTGTTCTAGATCAGTGGTCCTCAAAGTTCAGATGCTGAGGCCGCTGTAAGTCTTGGTGGGGGCGGGGGTGTCCTGATAGCCCCACAGTGATTGTGGTGGCGCAAGCACCCTGGGAATTTTGCCCTTACCTGGAGGGGTGTGCTGGCCTTGGGGAGGTTCTGGGTGGCTCGTATCCCCCAGTGTTGGGCCTCCCTGATGTGTAGAATGGCTCTGTTTTGCAATCAGAGGCCACTTCCACTTTTGTGCAAAAAGCAGAAGTGAGCTCCAGTTGCTAAAAAGGAGTGATTTTACACATCGGGGAGGCCTGCAGAGGGGGCTGCAAGCTTCCCAGACTCTCCCCAAGATCCAGTGCAAGCCCCCAAGAAAGGACAAAAGCCCCTGGGTGCCTGTTCTGCTGTGATTGCTGTTTTGTTGTCAGGACACCCATTACTGGGAAGTTTTCCTGGTGGGCCGCAATCTACCAATTTGAAGGCTACTGCCCTAGATTACATAACTGGAAAGTAGAGATCATTGCTTGAGCTGTTGCCTCTGATTCCTTGACGACTTTATTGCACGTGAAAGGAAATGTTTGTTTATCTTTGGCTGAGATGGCTGCATGCAACTTACTTTGGATCTGTTCCTTTTCTGCTCCAAAGGTACGACTCCAATTCCGGTGGTGAGAGGGAGATCCAGCGAACAATGTTGGAGCTGCTGAACCAGTTAGATGGCTTTGACTCTCGTGGCGATGTAAAAGTCATCATGGCCACTAACAGAATAGAAACCCTGGATCCTGCCTTAATCAGACCAGGTAGCCTATTGCATTGCATGTCTGCCTTTGTTTCACGTATCACATTTGACTATCGTAGCAGTTTCTGACTGAGCTTCAGAGTAGGCTTCATTTCTGTGACTTGATTTAATTCCTTTAATTATGTAATATTACTGTGGATGGCACTTCAGAAAGCAACATAAGCAAAAAAGGATCAATTCCACCCCTGGTAAAAGCTTTCAATCTAGATCTTGAAGTGCAAGAAATAAAAGTAAGCAATGGAAAAGGAGAAGCAAAAGGTATCAAGGGATGGAGCATATGTACAGTTGGATTTTGGTATCCATGGCCTCCGAAAGGCTCTTGGACTCAACCAGAGAACACCTCAAGTCACGCATAGGAGCTCCGGGGAGGTCAGATCCGGCTTCTATTCCTAGTTCAGAATTCACAGTTTGTTAAACTTGTGGGTTCCAAATCTGTAAATATGGAAGCTAGACTTGTACTAGATTTCTGGGCACAGTCTGAATGCACGTAATGCAATTGTCTTGTTAAGCTGGTCTGAGCTTGGCCAGTGCCTGGATGTGTGATCAGTTGTAACACTACATATGCTGCCTTGTGCTCTGGATGGTTTACAGCACAAATGGCAGGATACACAGCAGTATTTCCAGCTGTTTGTTTTTAAAGTGGGACAGTTTAGACCCTGTATGAAGCCACTGTCTAAGTGATGCCTTCCATCCTTTGTCCTTCAAGTGAAAAACTGTGGTGTTTGTTTTTTCTCCCTAATCCTCAGGACGAATTGATAGGAAAATAGAATTTCCTCTGCCTGATGAAAAAACCAAGAAGCGTATCTTTCAGATTCATACCAGCAGAATGACTTTGGCAGATGATGTTACTCTAGATGAGCTGATTATGGCTAAAGATGATCTCTCTGGTGCAGATATTAAGGTGAGATGCTTGGTACCAATTAGGTTTCCCCACTTATAGCAACTCAGTTAAGCTCCTTCGTTGTGCATTTCATCCCTTCTCACTCAAGGTTCTCCCACAAATGCCATTATTTTACTAGTTGTTGGAGGAGCTGGTGTTTCACCCTTCACTTTAAAAAGGTTTATGTCAATGGTTCTCAAACTTTTTAGCACTGGGTCCCACTTTTTTGAATGAGAATTTGTCCAGGATCCACCGAAAATGGTGTCATATCCTGAAGTGCTGTTGTGACACCAGAGCTTGCTGCTTTTATGAGAATAATACAATGTGAGCAGCAGTAATTTGGGTTATTCCTCAACCATTTTCCAAAAGGAAAGTGAATCGGAAAGGAAAAAGCCTCTTTACAACCTTGAAACAAAACACGTACACAGCCCTCCCCCTTTTCAGCATTCCATTTTCTCATATTTTCAATATGGCTGCTCTAGGTGCTTTGCGACCCAACTGAAATTGGCCCGCAACCCACTGGTGCGTCCCGACTCCTCACAGTTTGGGAACCACTGGCTTATTTTAGCACTAACAGTTTGTCTGATAAGTACCCGAGTGAAGTGGGATTTGTTCCTGCTTGTAACTGAAGCTGTTTAGTGCACTTTAGGCAAAAAGTAATCCTTACTTGGAAGTGGCTTGTGATCAGTGCAGTTTTCCATCAGAAGAAACTCCCTAGCAGGATGGAGGAGAATATTTTGCATTTGCAGTCTGTCCAAAGGAATAGAAATACTAAAGCAGGGTGTCAAACTTGTGTCATACAGTGGACCAAATACGTTCATGGAACCTGTGCCACGTTCATGGCACAAATACGTTCACGTTCAGGGCTGAAAGTGGCGTTACTAAGCAGGTGATGACCAGAAATAAGCACTTCTTATCTAGGAACTCATTTGCTGTGGGGAAAAAAATGCAAATGTTGATATTTTCAAGTCCAGTTACCACTTGGGCTGCATTTTGAGCAGTGTTGCTTCTGCCAAGGCATCACTTCGCAGCTGAAGAACGCTCTGCAAAAAGTGACACCCTTGTCAAAAAAGTGACGCTGCTGAAAGGGCGGCCTGTGTGATAATTGGGCTCTCCCAGTGCCCTGGCAGCACCTCCGATTTTTCCTCTCTCACCCTTCTTGGTCTGCCCTGTACTGATCTTTGCTTTCTGAGGCCTCATTCAACCCCCCAGCACTTCTGCAGAAGCTTTCCTTTCATTCTTGGGGGGGGGGGTTAGATAAATTCACTGATGCCCCATTGTAAAATATTGCCTTGCAAGGGTTGATGGGGGATGTTCCGGCGGTTTTTTGTATGCTGCACTCTCACTGAATCCGCTGGGATGGTAGTTCGTGCTTTAGACCGGTATGGAGGGTTGGTGGTAAGGAGTGTCAAAGTACAGGGCAACTACTGTGTTGCAGTCAGATTAATGTTCTTTCTGTGATAGCTCAATCCTATGCATGTCTGCTCAGAAGTCGTAAGTCCCATTACTCTCAAAAACACGTGTGTAGGAGTTCAGCCTTAAATTAGCCACAAGGATTAGACTTTCGTTGTAACAAATTTGATCAGACAATATTGTGATATGTGCACATACTCAAATGGATACTTTCATAGCATGCGATATGAGATTCATAATTTTCAAATCCTTTCTTCTGTTTCTGGTAGGCAATTTGTACAGAAGCTGGCTTGATGGCTTTGAGGGAACGTCGAATGAAAGTAACAAATGAAGACTTCAAGAAATCTAAAGAAAATGTTCTCTATAAGAAGCAGGAAGGCACCCCAGAGGGCCTCTATCTTTAATTCTTTTGTTTTAATATGTCCTGGGAGGGAAATTTTTGGGACTTGTCAAGAAAAAGCATGACAGATCAAAAGCCTTCATGACACAGAGTATGTTTGTGTTGCTGCTTAAAGCATGATAGGTGTATTCCTCTGTAGTCTCTCGTAACTCACTATAAAACATTTTGACATTAAGCCTTCGTTTTCAAATGAATTAAGGGCCAGAATGGAAGAAAATATTGTTTCAGATGTCTATATCTACCTGTCTGCCTTGCCCATTCATCAGCCCGCAAATTGGCATCCTCATTAGACGCTGTAAATGTTGAGTGTGGTGCTGTGATGGGGTGCAACGAGAAGCAACTGGCTGTTGTTATATCAATAGGATATATTAAGGTGCCAAAAAAAGTTCTGATGGAGAGAAATGCTTTGCTGCACCTGATGTTTTTGGAAAATGTATCTAGATAAGCTGCTATAACAATGGTATTTAAACTTTTTAGACTGGGACCTACTTTTTAGAATGGCACTTGGGACCCACTGGAAATTAGCCTGGAAGTGATGTTGTGGCAGGAAGTGACATCATCAGGGAGGAAATGCTGCACAACCATGAAACATCCCTGACAGAAAGCAAGCTTACAACAAAATATTATGTAAAAGCACTGAACTAAAAAATTTGAAAAAAAAAAAATCCTCACTTGAAAATTCAAACTGTTAACACTCACAAAAGGAATATAACAATAATAAGATCTGCAGTTTCCAAGATGGCTGCTCCCAGCTTTCTGCAACTCACCACATAGGTCCTGACCCACAGTTTCAATAACAGTGTGCTAGAAAATGCACTGTAGGAGTGACCTAGCATGGAAATGGTCTCTTCCTTCCTGAATAATGCTGTGTCAGATTTCCCAGTTAGTGGTACACTGCCACCCTCTTCAGTCAAGGGGCCATTGTGCATTGCCTTTTTACCAGTGGCCAGTTCGCTGTATATGTTCTATACGTGGCCAGTCGTTAAAAGTTGTAGTGCAATTTCCATTAGGTTTTCCTGTGTGTGTTGGTCAGTCTAACCCAAGGGAATCATTGCTAATGTGATCAGAACAAATCAAAAGTGTGGGGAATTCACAGCACTTACATCTGGTTCCTCTTAGCAGGCACAGCAGGATTTCTCAGATGCCGTTTTCAGATACCCTTTTTCCACTTCAAGTACACACTGTCCATGAATGTTCAGTACAAGCAGACTGGTTCTTGGTGGCCCAGTTCCCTGTCTCTAGTCACATGCGTGAAAGACAGTTAAAGCTTGCATCTGGGTGTGTGTGAAGGAGTTGCCACTGGCAACCCACCTCCCATGTACTGTGCCACTTTCCCTTGGGGGATGCTTAAAAGCAGCCTTAAAATTGAAGGGAGTCTGGCTCAAGCTGTTCAGTATTCCCAACAAAAACTGTATTATTCAAAGCGTGTGTGTGTGTATGTGTGTGTGTGTGTGTGTGTGTGTGTGTGTATTTTTACCTCTCTGCTGTGTCACAAGCATGCCATTAAGTGGTAGCAGACTCCCTCCACTTCTGAATTATGAAGTATTTGTTCTGAGCCTGAAGGGGTTTCTTATGGCTCTGGTGAACAATTTAAGCCACGTAGAAAGCAAATTGCTTTAGTATTATCTCAAGCTCAACGAGGCAGCCTGTGCCAGTGCTAAGTACTAGAAATAGATGTTGCCAGAGGAGCGTAATTGCAAAAGAGCTGCCGCGAGCAGGTGCTTTGCTGCCGATTGTATTTCAGGCACAGAATAGTTCTAGCCATCTTGTATTATCTCATCACTAGGAGTGGGGAGTCTATGCTTACGAACACTTACTTGACACTCTGCCCTGACATGTGCTGCTTACTCAGTAGAGAAGCTTGTTGTGCTAATCTGTTGCTTGAACAGCTACTGTTCTTTACCCATGTCAGGTGGTGGCTGTAGTTTAAAACTCTTTTGAGAAGCTGGGCAGGTGCACACAAAAGTCTCTCGATTTAATAACCATGGTTCAGGGATTGGTGCTACAGGATTGCGTGTTTCTACAAAAGTTCTCATTGTTGGCTTTGAGCATGGCGTAGGTGCAGGTTTCAGTGTGAACCTGCATCGGAAACGAGTGTTCTGGTTAAAAACAAGCACTGCTTAAACCTAGATAAGGTATGCAGCAAGCTGGGTGTTTAACAGCCAAGGGAAGGACTTGTACCACAGGGAATACATACAGATAAAAGAAAATACTTTTTTACCCAGCAGATAATTAATCTGTGGAACTCCTTGCTCCAGTAGCTGGTGATGGCATCTGGCCTAGACGCCTTTAAAAGGGGACTGGACAGATTTCTGGAAGAAAGGTCCATTGCAGGCTACAGGCCATGATGGTTAGTGGAATCTCCTTATTTTAGAGGTAGGCTACCTCAGAGTGCCAGATGCAGGGGAGTGGCAATGAGATGCACGTATCTAGTTGTCTTGTGTGTTCCCTGAGGCATCTGGTGGGCCACTGAGATGCAGGAACCTGGACTAGATGGGGCCTGATCCACTGGGATTCTTCTTATGTTCTTAATCTTCCTTCCTGCTCCAGAGCCTATGAGCATTAGATGTACATTGGCCCGGTGTCTAATATTTTTATTTTAAGCAAGAAGGTATGGAGCTTACAAGTGAGACTCATCTAATAGGAAGCAAGGTGACAAGTAAATGCAAAGAACAAATAGTCAAAAGGGACAGGCCATTCTATCAAGTTGCAGAAGCCATTATTTTTCATGCACTGATAATAATTGTGGAGGGTGGGTACAAACACTGTATTTTGAAAACTGGATTAACTGCCAGCTTGCCCACATAACCTTAGGAATTGCCATCGTTTTGAGCACAAGAATCTCTTCGTGTAGAGGGCCCTTGCCTTTTTTTTTTTGCAGCGCTGTAGTGCTCAGGTTTCCTTGACTGGCTGCCAGAGCATTTGAACAGATTGAACTGTCTGGCAAACACACATCCCCTCAGTCGGAAAGCCAAAACCTCCACACAGGTGCCAAATGTAACGCTGAACTTGATATACTGGCAGGTATGTGCCACTGATTTCAGTGAAATTTATTTTCAAATAAATGTGCCTAGTATTGCAGATAACTTCATCATGCCCATCTTTTTCTGCCTTGTGCCTGGAGGAAGGGGGTGTCAAGACAGTGGATAACGTTAGCCAACAAGGACACTATAGAGTACTGCTCTGAAGGCTGCAATGAAACTAGATCCTCCCTCCCCCATTGAATTACCTTTGCTGAAGAGAACATCCCTGGATGAGAAATATTATTTTGGCTCCTGTGACATCAAGTTAATGGCCTGCTTTGTGATCACACCTAACACCACAGCTGAATACTTAGCTGCCTGGTTGTTGACAGCCTGTATTACATTTCACAGCAGTGAGAACTCAGTTTTATTTAGTTAAGTGTGCCTTAAAGCAACTGTTGCGAGGCATTACTTGTAGAATAATGGCTAATTCATTAAAGGCTTTAATGACAGTTAGAGGTTCTACACTTCTGCCACTTGGAGTCCAACAGCACAAAACCAGTTGTCCCCACTGCTTCCAATAAGAAACATTAGTCCTGATGCCCAAAGGGTGGTATTGTGATATCTCGAGCCCTGTGTCATTGTTACTGGATTGCCAAGATTCTTGGCATAAACACAACCAGCCCATGCCTATATTCCTGTTTAAACATCTCTGGCATAAACTTGCCTTGTTTTGGAGGTAAACACAACGTCCCAGTGCAAACATTGAGCACCCCTCCAAATTTCAGCCCTTGAGTGGTTACTATGTTTTGTTGTGGTTGTAAATCTAAACCAACAAAGGAGATGCTTTAGCAAGTTCCAGGCAGTGTTACGGCAATGGCCGGGTGTATGAAGTTACTGTTGTGACTCCAACAGCATGTGAAGACTCAACCCTGCCTCGCAGTGATGTGTGGCATAGGTTCAGAGAGTTCCGGGCCTTTCCTTCTGTTATTAAAACAGGGAAGGGAAAGAAATCAGCAAGCCAGCTTTCACTTGCTCTGCTGAGCTTCCACTCGGGATATCAGAAGATAGGCTGTCATTTTATTTGGAATCTGCTCAATCTGCTGATTGAGGCAGCAGAATTAAGTGGAAATGCTTGTATGGAGTAGACTTCTTTCGGGCTGGAGGAAGAGTACTGCTGAATTACTTTTTTGTACAAGAACAAAATGCAGCACAACAGGTACATTTAAAAAATATGCCAAGGAGAGGATATGCAATTTTATGTACGTAGAGACGCCATAGATGAGGTGGTTTTGTTCTGTACAAAAATTTTGAATTCGCATAGTTTGTCATGATGCAGCAAGTTGTGTATGTTGGCACTTAGTCCAGCATCAGTGTTAGGGGCTATGTCACTACTGATGTTTTCCTCTCCACCCTTTAATATAAGAATGGCAAGAGGCAGAAACGGTATTTTAAAAAACTTAAAACATAGATACACTGCCTATTTTTATTGGGACTGTTCTATTCTGTACTTGTGTATACTTTTTCTTTCCAGGGTTTGTCTATTAGTTTATTGCCTTTCCAAGCCCACACACTTAGGAGCTGTAACATTCCAACTTATTTCAACTGTGGGAGGCCTGAACTGCAGAAATTGGATCTAAATTGTTATGGGCCCTTCCACAATGAATATGTAGAACAGTAGTTTATCCAAAATAAACCAGTGATAGGAAAAGGTGGTAGTGATTGTGACACTAAATTTTGCAGGTTAAAAAAAGCTTTATCCCCTTAAAAAGACACTTTAAAAAGATTTCCTGTGAAATTAGAAAATACGTTTGTATTTCTACACACATTATTTACAGCAATAATATATAAACTTTTATATAAAAATTCAGTGACACAGGTTTCATTGCACAAAATATTTATCCTCTGCGCTTTCACTTTACCCATAAGTGAAATTCTGTACAACCTCTAAAATAAAAAGGAGTAGAGATCCTGTGGGGACATTTACTTAAAAACCTGGAACCAATTGGGGCAAAAATACTTTGGCCTTCAGTTACTGTTGGAGATTTACAAATGAGTACTGGTCTCCAGGGGGTACAGCTGTATGTAACAGATTTAGAGGAATATGCAGAAAATCAGTTCTTCTTTTAGATCAAATGGTGTAGAAAACCTGAAGGCCTAAAACAAAAAAACAAAAAAAACATGGGGTGGTGGAGAAACAATTTTCTGCCTTTGGAACTTTGTATTGCCTTCTTTAGTCTTCCAGCAGCAACTCCAGCTCTTCGATTGGAACTCGTACTCTCAACTCTTTTTCAGTCATCAAATCAAGTATGTCTTGCAGTTCATCTGGAAAATATCCTACGGCATCCATATATAGCACCTATGAAGACAGTATTAAAATGAAAACAATCAACTGGCCATCTTTTTAGAAGAGCAAGTCAAATTAACCTTATCAGCAAGCTTATAAACCTCAACAGTAGTGGTTATGAAGACATACATGGGGAAAAAAACCCTGCGTTGGAACTGATAAAATAAGAAAAGAAGGTAACTAGGGAAGGGTATTCATTGCTTGGGATAGGTGGTACCTTCTACAGATTCATGAATCTTTTCTTATAGCCCCAGATTTTACAGATTAGTTTAACATCTTAGTGACCCCATCTCTTGTCCCTTAAAAACAAATCCTGGACATCTACATTTTCCAGTGCATATAAAAAAATCAAGAGTTAAGAATTTGACCTCATTAAATGTTAAATGTGTTAAATGTGGAGAGGTGTTTTTTTGGGGGGGAGGGGGGGAAACGTAGCATGGTCTGGTAAGAGTGATACAAATCAAGAATTATCAGTGCAGGCACATATCATAAGCCCCCTGTTTTTAAATACACACTTGTTGAAACCTACTTTTGTCCAAGGACAGTTCTGAAGTGCTCTATAAAACAGCCCTTTGCTTTTTTCCTTATTTCCCAAAGAAACCTGAAAAGACAGACACATGTTCCATTTTAATCAAACAGTTACAGTGGCAAAATTCTGTGTATACAAAACTGAAGGACATACAATCAGAGATTCAGATTAAGAATTTCTACAGGGAGATGTCATAATGACCTTATTCTAAAGATCTCTGTGTTACTATTAGTTAAGAGATACATCCATAGCTGTTTGACAGTCCATAGCCTCACTCTAGTGTAAGATCTTAGTTTTCTGGTTCACTTATATGTATAAGGGGAACATTTGCACTTCACGGTATTTAAGATGTTCTGAAATACAGTTCATTCCAGAAACATCATCACTGCAGAAATGCCCTTATGTCTAAAGACTCTAATATTTTATGTGGTATGTGAAAGCAATAAGATTGACCAATTATTTTATTAAGATAGCCTATGCAGTTTCCTTAATCTGCCTGGCGACAGAATTCTCACTGTTCTTTGCACAAATGTACACAGAAGGTACAATCCAGCCAAAGCTGTCAAGCACATCTCCGTTCCGCTGATCTGAACGGCAGATTTCACTTCTCTCCTATGTGCTAGAAATCTGGTTAACACACAGAAATAAATGGAACTCTGGAGTGCTTATTTCTGCATGGACCATGCTCACATTTTCTTATCCAAAGTGAGGCAAGATGTTTAACCTTTTGACTTAAAGTTTTGTTCCTTGTGTACGTAAGAGTGACCACTGACATTTGAGAAGAGGAATATAGGAATAACTGAAGCTAGATACATCTACCAGTTCTGCTCCCTTTATGAACAGCAGTTAAGCCCCACTGTCAGCTACATGACAAAGGCACTTCTGCATGCACACATGTCCTTAGGTCCATTCAGGACATTTGTCTATATGTTCTATAATTTCTCATCAGCTAGAGTTCTTTTTTCCCCTTTCTATTGAGTGCCAGGACTATAACATTAGCAAAGGCAAGGACACAACAAGGGTAACACATTGCCAGCATCAACAGACTATGAGTATACTAAACACAATATAGGTATTGCACATAAAAACGGGAATTCTTACTTGAGAATCTCCTGTTCTGGAAGGAGGAAAGTGGGGCATTCGTTACCAGAGCCGGACTTCGTTTCAGGTCTCTTCCTCCCTTCCTGTGGGAGGGCCTCCCAAGAAGGTTAGATAACAAGAGATGACATGATGTCATTTTCTTGAAGCCATGGGTATACAAATATGGCTGACTCAGATCTTTCCCGCCAAGGAGGAGGATTGCCGCAAATTCACGAATAAAAATCTCCCTGCACGTGTGTAAAAGTTAATATCAACGTCTTTAATCATGCCTGCGTGTTCTGCATACGGGTGTGCGAATCGCTGTACAAAAAATGGGATTTAATTTCCACGGATTCATATATTCACATTACATAGGTTCAATAAAACTACAATTCACTGAAATAGTGCATTATTTTTGAAGCTGTGTAATTTCTTGTTGTTCCTAGCAATCTTATTCACCATTTTCTGACACCCACTGTTAATGGTCTAGAAGCGAAAAATATATATATTCCCCCCTCCTTTTTCCCCCCTTCCCATTTACACTTTTTCCCACCTTCCATTTTCTACTGTAATATTTTCGAAATTCTGAACATTAACAGAATTTGTTTTGTTGGGGGGGTGAGTGTAGAAGTTTAAAAAAAAACTCTTAATAGTCTAGAAGTAAAAAAGAATTCCTCTCATATTTACAACTACTTGTGTTATGAAGAGATTTTAATATAATTTTCCTACTGTAATACTTATGAAATTCTGAACATTAACAGACTTTTTTTTTTATGGGGCATGACCGTTTTATTTTTGCTTGTGTAGATTTCAAAAAATAAGTCTGTCAAAACAGTGCAATCTGAGTTTAAATAGACAGCAAGTAGCATTTCGTCAGGTATGTTCAGTAATATAATTATGAGGAATTTCACCTTGTAATTGCATATTAAATCATAATAAGGTTACCAATAATGTTTCTACACGATCACGTTTTTATTTTCATAAGTTGATTTTTATTCAATCCTAAACAGTACGAGCAATGCAATCTGAAATGCTTGGAATGAGGATTGTTTTGAGTATGCCAACATGGCTGCTAAGCCCGCCCCCGGCTTCATTTCGCTCCCATTTCTTCTTAAGGCGTGTCGTCTCCTGTTATCTAACCTTCTTGGTGCCTCCCAATCCCAGTCTGGTTTAAAAATCAGAACAGGAAGTCTTCCGCACCAACGTGCCTAACCTGGCACAAATGCAAGGAAAACTGAACAAACTTCCTCTCAACAGGGAAAGTAAGATCATGGTTAGAAGTCATTAACAATGACGGAATAACAGGTAAGGATTCAGGACCTAGAATGACCCTGACTCTAAGTATCCCCACCCAATGTGTCAAAATACATGGGTTGTATTGCCGACACCAGCCTTCCCACGTGGTGGGCCGAATGCCCCACTTTCCTCCTTCCAGAACAGGAGATTCTCGGGTAAAAATTCCTTTTTCTCTGGCTGAGGAAAGTGGGGCATTCATTACCACACGGGATATACCATAGCCGTAGTTGATGGGTGGGGGGAAGGCGGCTGTGTTGGCTAGGGTGCTACCATCCTCTGCAGCACCCTTTTGCCAAAGGCGGCTTGAGCAGAAGCTGCCACGTCCACCCTGTAATGCTTGGTGAAGGTTGCAGGCAAGGACCAAGTAGCTGCTCTACATATATCAGTAAAGGAGTGGACCCCCTCAAAGGTTGCCGAGGTGGCCGCCCCCCTTATGGAATGAGCAGTGATATCTGGCGGGTGCTACTTCCCTGCTGCCTGATAAGCCATTTGAATAGCCTCATGTAGCCATTTTGCCAAGGTAGCTCTATAAACTTTCTTACCTACCTTTGAGCCCTGGAAGCCCACAAAATAGGAAATCCGTACTCCTAAGGGCCTTCGTTCTATTAGAGTAAAAATGGAGAGTCCTCCAGACATCCAAGGAATGCCACTGTTTTCCTTTTGAATGTTGAGGCTGGGAGCAGAAAGAAAGCAGGACCAGGTCTTGTGCCCTGAGGAAGATGGTGTTTACCTTGGGCAGGAATGATGGATCCGGCCTGAGGACCACCCAATCTTCGTGAAAGACACACAGACTAGGGTTGACGGAAAGGGCCCCAAGTTCCGAAACCCTCCCAGCCAACGTGATAGCCGCCAACAGCAGAGTCTTAAGGGTGAGTTCCTTCAGAGGAATCTTGGCCATGAAAGGGCATTCAGAACCACATGGAGGTCCCATTGAGGAAATCTATGTACCACAGATGGGTTGAGGAGAGCAACCCCTTTCAAGAACCGCTTGATGTGGGGGATGAACAGAAATGTTTTGGCCCAGCCCCGCACACAGAGTACTGTTTATGGCCGACACCTGATGCCTGAGGGTGTTAGTGCTCAGACCCAAATCGAGCCCCGCTTGAAGGAATTCAAGGATCTGGGTAATCTTGGGTTTAGTCGCCTTGAACCCTTTTCCCTCGCAGCAGGGCAGGAATCTGCACCATGTGGCCCCGTAAACCCTCTTGGTTAACTCTCGTTTTGATGCCAAAAGTGTTTGAAGAACCTTATGCAAATAGCCGCATCATGTTAGCACTTTCCGCTCAACCTCCATGCTATCAACTGAGGGAAGGCTGGTTGCGGATGGAAGCAAGATCCCTGCTTGAGTAAGTTTCATCATTTGGGAAGCACCCAATACCTCCTCCTGGACAGAAGCTTGATCCACCTGATCACCAGAGAGATTAACTGCACTAGGGGAAAAGCATATAGGAGCGTCTCTGGCCAAGGACATTGGAGGGCATCCAATCCTTATGACCCGTCCGTCTTTGTTCTGGAGAAGAACTGAGGAACTGGGCGCTTGCCTTTGATGCAAACCAGTCCAAGCAGGCATTCCCAGTGTTAGCATTACCTCGCGGAACACCTCTGGGTGCAGTTGCCACTCCATGTCGCTGAGCTCCTGCCTGCTCAGCCAGTCTGCTGCCACATTCTTTACCCCTGCTAGATGCTCTGCTCTTAGGGAGAAGAGATTCTGCTCCGCCCATAGGAGAAGACGAGCGGCCTCCTTCATGAGAGCTCTGGATTTGATACCCCCCTGGTGATTGACATATGCCTTTGCCGACATGTTGTCAGTCCAAATGAGAATGTGCTTCCTACCAGAGTTTGTCCTGGAACTGGATGAGGGCCAGACAAATGACTCTGGGCTCGATCCAGTTTATACTGTGGGTCAACTTCTGTCGAGCATCTGCCCTGAGCCCATACTTCACCCATGTGAGCCCCCATCCCAGCAGACTCACATCTGTTGTGACAATTACTCTGGAGGGAAGGAGCAAGCTGGCCCCCTCTTGTAACCTGCCTGGCCTTAACCACTAATCCAGACTCTCCTTTACAGCTGGGGTCAATTCCAACCGCATGTGAACCCTCCTTTCGATCTGACACAGGAAGGTTCTGAGGAAACTTCACAATGGCCGAAGGTGAAAGCGGGACCAAGACACTGTACCTTGGCAGGAGACCATGAGGCTCTGCAAGCTGGCCAGGGACATGAGATCCACCTGGGGAGCCTCCCAAATCTGCCCCGACAACTGGACTAGGGTATTCTGCCTATCCAGAGAAAGCTGGACCCTGAATGCTACTGTATCCAACCTCAAGCCTAGGTGAACTAGGGATGGCTTGGGTATCAGGGAGCTCTTGGCTTCGTTGACCACGAAGCCATGCTCCTGAGGCAGCTGATGGTCGTAGTCGTATCCTTCTAAGCTTGCTCCCTCGATGGAGCTTTTATGAGCAGAACGTCGAGATAGGGGAAAAGACACAGGTGTGCCACCAGGATCTTGGTGAACATCCGAGGGGCAGATGTGAACCCTGTATTGGTATCCTGTATTGGAACATCCTGCCATAGCTGAATCGGAGAAACTTCCGGTGGTTCTTTAAGATGGGAACATGGAGATAAGCCTCGGAAGGGTCCACCGAGGTTAGTTAGTCCTCCCAATCTAGAGCTGCAACTATAGTTCTCCAGGTTTCCGTCCTGAATGTCCGTTTCTTGAGAAAATGGTTTAACCACTTCAGATCCAGTATGGCTCTCATGTTCCCATTCTTTTTGGGGACCAGGAACTACTCCGAATACACCCCCTCTGATTTGTGGGGATAGGTTCTATGGCTCAGATCTGATTTGTGGGGATCAGGTTCTATGACCCCCCCCTTTCCCCAATACTTCCCTGTTGAAGCTCTTGGTCCCTGGCATGCTCCATGTCACAAGACGTCCGGGGATGACTGCTGCTCCGGGCCAAAGTTGCACTGGACAGCAATCGTGGGGGGGGGGTGACCTAAGGAAGCGGAGCTCCTCCCCAGATTGGTCAGATCGCTGAGGCACGTGATTGCAGCAATTCCAGGCCTCCCGCTCACGGCCTAGCTGGGCTGATGAGGCCTGTGCTGCTGCTCTGTGGTAGGCCTCGCCCCAATCAGAAGCCTAGCTAAGGGGGGGAGGAACACTGGGTACAGATAGAGAGCAGGAGGAGCAGGATGTAGGAGGGAGAGAGAGCGAGAGAGAGAAAAGGGAAGAATTTAAGAGGAAAAGACACTGAGCTTCGGAAGCTCTGACGAAGCCGACTTGCTCTGTCAAGAGGCAGAGCAGGACTGGGATTGGGAGGCCCTCCCACAGGAAGAGACCTGAAACGGAGTCCGGCCCCGCCTCTGGAGAGGGAGGGCATACCCATGTGGTAACGAATGCCCCACTTTCCTCAGCCAGAGAATGGTGACGTTGATTGTGCAGTACTTCTATAATATACCACAACCACCTCCCCACGCTGCATTTCTCAATTGTTCCACGGGAATAACGACTGGATTACCTGGCCTAAAGCCAGTTCTAAAAAGCTGCTTTTCTACGGCTTTCAACCTAAGGAGTTCTGAAGTTACCAACAAGACTAGGATTGGGGAAGAGGAACCAGTGGGAAAAATAAGAGTCAAGGACGGCTCTCTCTCACCATGAAGTGCACATACAGCCTCCACAGCAAAGGACAATGGGCGCCAGCGTCTGTCTCAACGGCCCGTTCAAATAAAGCTCGGATTCGATTTGTTAAGCCGGTTTCTGGAATTGTTGCGTACACCTCTCCTGTAGCTACCCTGAAACACAAACAGCCACAAACAAAACAGTCCTGAGAATATAAAAAGCCCCTTCGTCCAGCATTCTGTTTCCTTCAACAGCCCACCAGATGCCTCTGGGGAGCCCAGAAGCTAGACACGCGAGCAAGCAGCCCTCTCCCGCCCAACAGCTGGTGGTGGTGGATGTGCTAATAGTCATAAGGCAGTCAGCAGTGCTTTGGGGAACATCATATCACAATTCCTTCCAAAAATAATTGCAGCAGACAACGTCAGAGCAGCGTTTCGCCACCAGCAGTACTTGAAGTGGTATCTGGTTGTACCTGTGGGACCCCCAGACTCCCACTGTCTGGCAGTGAGACCAGCAATGCAATGCGACTAACAGCAGCAGGAGGCTTGGCTTAGTAGGCAGAACTCCAGTGTGTGGTTGCCGTGATCTTAAAAAAGCCCCCGTCTGCCCTGAGCCTCTTCGCGGTGTTTGTCGCATCACAACTGGTCCCCCCAATCCAGAAGTAACTGCTGATGACATCATCGCTGTCATCAATAGGCGGATCATGCAAAGGGGGACAAACATTGAGAAATGCCGTGTTAGAGACTGAAGTCATTAGGAACAGACCTGCCATCAGTGTGAGACATTTGTATCTGTCTAATTAGCAATGTTAAGAAAAAAAAACACCTGAGAGAAAATGTTGCTGTCCTTTGTGGAAAGGACCTCTGACACAATGAAGTCGTTGTCCTTCCAAAACCTGCAGACAAAGTTTTGTCCAAATACAACACGCTCAGCAGCAACTCTTACCAAGCAAGCAGTATTAATAAGCAGTCCTTTTGGCAGACATACTGAACTCTGCACTAGGGAAACCCAAGAGGTTCTTCTTGTGCTTTGCTTTGCTCTAGCACTATACTGCAGTATTGCAGGCACTGGTAACTAGAGGAAACCTTTAAATATAGGAATGCCCTATGTACTGTTCTGGATCCCGCCATGGATACCTGAAACTGGATACCGGGGATGCCTTTTTAAAGATAGGGCAGCTTTCTCATGGCTGTTGCTGGTGGTGTTCTCCATTCTTTTAGATTGTGAGTCCTTTTGGGACAGGGAGCCATTTATCGTCAATGTTATTATTTGCCTGTAAACCGCTTTGTGAACTTTGTGTTGAAAAGCGGTATATAAATACTAGTGATTGATTAGTGATTGATTGATCAGTGGTTTTGCTGTAACAAGGTAAAAAAAAAAGATTTGTTTAACGTTCCCCTATCTTTGTAATAGGTGTCTCAGTATCCATGGTATGTGTATGTATTCTCAGTGCTGCTCCCCCAGTTCTTGAATGGCCCAAGGAAAGAAAGAAGTATGCCCTGGTATCCACTGATTTGGTATCCACTGTTTCAGTTATCCATGGGTTCCATGGATATTAGGATGCCTATTTAAAAAAGAAGGGAACATTAAACGAATCTCTTTTTTACCTTGTTGCAGCAAAACCACTGATGTTCCCCGATCATTAAAAAGGAGTTGCCAGAATCCACGGTTTCAGGTATCCACGGGGGTGTATGGAATGGAACCCCAGCGGATACCTGGGCATGCCTGTAGATGGATTTTCCTGGGAACACAGCCATGCAGAATACTCTTGAAGAGTGGGTTCATTTCAGCAACAACTTGTTTTGTATATGTTATCTGCATTCTCCAAGGAGCTCAGAGCAATTTATACAATTAGGCCAGATCCTGACCCCTGTCCCCAAACCACTCGGACTTGCATCTGCTATTGAGAAGGCACAGGTCCGAGCTGTCCCATTGGGCTGGCTGGGGCTTACCCCTTGCCCCAAAGTGAGCTCCAAGCTGCTGCCTAACCTGTGTTAGGATGCAGTGTGGGTCAGGATTAGGCTGTCAGTCACAAAGCTCAAGGCGAAAGGACAGTATCCCAATGCAAGAATGAAAATGAATTGTCTGTGAAAGGGCGAACCACGCGATTCTGCTGCAGGGCCATTACCTCTGGACACTGTCCACCCGCTGTTTCCGCAGCTGCTCGGCTCGAATAGCAAACAGCCAGGGCTCCAGCGATGTCGCCATTCTTGTGACCCCGTCAAAAAAGCGCCGGGCTTTGCTTGCGTCGTGAGTCTTGCTTTGGATCTGGATATAGGCCCTCCAAAGAGACTGGTTGCTAGGATACGTCTTCAGCGCTTCCAACAGGGCTTCTCGAAGGGGCCTCAAAGGGTAGACGCTCGTTTTCATGTGATAGCGCAGCAAACTTGCGTGCATCAGCACCAGCGCTTCGACCGCCGTGACTCTCAAGCTCTGGCTGCCAAGCCTTTTGCCGCAGCCATGAAGCTTTTCACAAACCTGCCTGAATATTGAAACGGCAGAATCAATCCCAAGAGTTAGATACTGGAAAAGAGTATAGCAACCAACCAAACCAACCAGGGGGCTGGAACTGCCAATCTGCTCCTGATTCGAGGTACAGCTTTCATTGAGGGAATCCTGGAGCAGGTGCTCGTACGTCTTCCGAGCTTTCAAAATGTTCACCGCTAATATGTGTCCACTGTAAGGTACGTACGGCCCCCTTTCAGTCAGTCTGGTCAATATATGAGTTGCCCTTGATTCAAGGGCTCCTTCAAGCCTTCCTAGCAATTCTGCTTCCAGTTCAGCATAAAGCAGGCTAAGACGACAGTACTCGGGATTTTTAGTTCCAGCAGTTCCTGCCATATGCAAAGCGGTATCAAAAACTTTCCTAGCGTCTTCTACGTTGCCAAGCAACCACTCCAGATAGGCATATAGTTGCCAAAGAGAAAGGTTGTTTCGGTTCTCAGGTGCCTTGAGAAGATTTTTGGCTAATTTTTTGCTTTTCTTCTCTTGTGTTTTTAGCTTCTTTTTGTTTCCCACTTTCAAGCACTGAAAGATCTGCATATTTAAAAGAAAAGAGAGATAGTCTAGAGAAAATACACATGGGTTCAGAATATTGTCTATTCTGACACAGTTCGATGCAACTGGCTCCATGACCAACAGCTGTTTCGCCCTGTGGTGTATTAACAATCCCGCTTTAATGTTTCCTGCTTTAACAGATGCTGTAAGAGCAAAGGAGCAGGCAGGCAGGCAGGCTGCACGCTAAGGGGGCACAGTCTGAGGGCGCAATCCTAATCTAGAGTTAGGCTGGCACAGTTAGGCCCGCAAAGTTTGGCTGGCACAAGGGACACCATAAGGCATATTTGGACCACTCTTGGAGTCACAGAGGCCAGTACACAGATATGCGCCATCTTCCTGACTCCGAGAGTGGTCCATACGTGCTTTCTGGTGGCCCTTGTGCCAGCCAAACTTTGCTGGCCTAACTGCACCAGCCTAACTCCAGGTTAGGATTGCGCCCTGAACATTAACAAGGAACAGGAGCTGTCCTGCACAACCACACACATTGTGTTTAAATGCATCCCATCCACACCTTGGGGCCGAGAGAGTGAATTGTGCCTGTATGCGTGTCCATTTTCTTATCTGGGAGTAAGGCCTATTGAACTCTCTTGGACATGGTCTGAGTAGATGTGCGTAGCATTGTTCTGCACCTTGAGGAACAAAGACAAAGTGCTACAGTCAGGTGAACTACTGAAGGGAGGGCACATTTATACCCCTTAGGAAGCCCTGTTATCTCCAGCATAGGGGGGAACTGTGTCCAGCAATTCATCACGTATGTCTCAAGGGATGCCCAGTTCCTCACTTCCTTGAAAAGTGATAGGGCTGTCCACTTCACGGCTTTTGATGAGGGAGAAAAAAGAGCTACACTGTTTGAGAAGGGGGGCACCATCTGCTAGGACAGCTATTTTCAACCAGCGTGATCTGGAGGTGAGCTGCAGGTGCAATTGTTGTGCCAAATTCCCTTTCTGCAGTCTTATGTCCACAGTAGATTAATTAGCTTCCTTTTACCATCAAAAACCACCCTAGTCTTACACAAGGCCCCACTAAACCCCACCACCAAATAAAGGCGAAAGGCAGTCAACTTGCCTGCTCAGCCACACCGCCCTCCTTCCTTCTCCAGATGGTGGCTCCAGGGGCGTGGCAGCCACGCACTAATTTCAGCACTGTCCAACAGTAATTTCCAAGTGCCCTCCATTCAATCTATATTCAACCAATCCATCTGTCACACTTTTCAAACTCTAGTATTCCACTCTTCTCTCCAAACAATCCTTTTTTCACCACTCTACACCCACACCACTGCTCTTCCTAGGAGTATTTTCATCCCCAGGGCCCTTGTTATCCCCAATTGGCTGCAGCTGTGAACTAGCTGCAGGCAAAGGCTCTGGGGTTAACCCTGTAATTCCTGGCTGACCAACAAGGGGCCACTGCTGATACCATTCCCTATCTCCTCAGGGTAATCTTCTGCAATTTCCGTAACAGCAATGTGCCTTGTCAATTGATGGGTATCTTGCCTTGTCAAGATTTTAGTATCTTGTCAATGTGCTGGGAGATGAAAAAGGTTTAAAAAAATCACCGTGCTAGGATGAGGACAAAGTGTACTTCTCACATCATTAGCTTTCCTCCTTGGATGCCTTTTCTTTCAACACAGCAAATGCAGTGGAAGAGAGCCAGACTACGCCAAGCACATATCCATGCATGCTATGCAGGACAACAGATAAACAGTTTTCAGGGGGCTGCTGGATTGCCCCAAACACGTTTTCTGTCAATGCCTAGACTCTAGCACTCGTTCAGGCTCAGGCAGCCAAATCCTACCCCACACTGGAACAGGGAGGTTAGCTGGCCTGCCCATATCCAGCATGGTATTGGGGCTGCATGTGGCGCAACTTGGAGTAAAGAGAATTTATTCCCTTTACCCCATGTTGTGCTGCAGCAGTCCCAACAGGGCTATTTGGAACTGCGCCAGCGAAAACACTAACACAACTCCAAGCAGCAGACTGAGCTAGGGAGGTGGGTCTGGATCCAACCTAAATGCCAGAGGCCAATCCCATCTCCCACCCCGGACCAGTCCACCAAGGGCCTGGCCTCCCCCCCCCCGATTCACCCTCCCCCCACCCCAGCCCCCTGCACTGGACTCACCTTCCTGGCATGGGTCTGGTAATGGATGCAGGAAGGACGGCACACGTCTGTGCACCGTCCTCCCCGATTATTGAGTCATCACAAACATACTTTGCAGTGCATTTGCGACACTCCTGGGCCGGCACCATGAGCCTTCTCCTGGCCCAAAGAGCGCCTAGATTGTGGCTCTCAGCAACCTTCACCTGTGGGAAGGCGCCCGCAGCTTGTGGATGAGTTCAGAGGTAGATAAACAAATCTGGATATTTGGATGTTGTGTTGCTTGTCTTTGTAATATAAATAAATAAATAAATAAATAAATTTAAAAATCGTTTTTCACCTTAGAGAGTTCATACTGAAGCCAAAAGATGGAGAGGTTAGACTTTTCTTTTCCTGAAAACAGAGGCAATATCATATGGAAGAAATTCTGTATGAACTCCTCCCCTTCCTTCGAGTGGCCCACATGTTTTCTTGCTTGGACCATTGAGTCCATATGGCCAATACTACTGACTCCAGACAGAGGCAAGTCAAAGGAAGTCAGGGGACCTTGGTTGTGTTGCCCATCGTCAAAGATGCTGTTTTCATCCATTGCTATGTAGAGGAAGGAAGGAAGGACGTGACATTCACATGGAACTCCGATGAACTGCAGAAAGGAGCAGAGCAGTTGAAACTGAAGATCTGGATTGGAAATTTTGATTAACGATGGACCAAGGTCATCAGACAGGACCTGCAAAAACATATAAAACGCAAGTCTAGATGAGCAGATAGTAAGTTTGGGGGGGGGGAAATGGCACTGTTCTAGAATGCATTCAAAAAGCTGAATTCAAGACATATATGAGAAACATATATGAGAAACAAACTAATCAAGATGAAACAAATTGACAAAAATCTTTAATTTTTATTCCATTTGTATTCAATTGTATTCAAAAATTTATTCAATTTTTTATATATTACACATTCACTCAGGGCCTGTTCCAGGAGGATTGCCTGTACTGCGGGCAAAAATGTACATCAGAGCCCCCATCCCACCCCCACAAATGACATCATCCTTAATGCAAAAGGGAGGGAGTTCCTGATGAAAGCGCAAAGCAACCTATAGCTGTGAGGCTTAGGCAGGTCCCAAGGTTGCAGAACTCCAGTAAGGAATCACTCAGACAATTGTTGTTGTTGTTGTTCAGTCGCTAAGTCGTGTCCGACTCTTTGCGACCCCATGGACCACAGCACGCCAGGCCTCACTGTCCTCCACTAGCTTCCGGAGTTCGCCCAACTTCATGTTCGTCGCTTCGGTGACACTATCTAACCATCTCATCCTCTGCCACCCCCTTCTCCTTTTGCCTTCAATCTTTCCCAGCATGAGGGTCTTTTCTAAAGAGTCCTCTCTTCTCATGAGGTGGCCAAAGTATTGGAGCTTCAGCTTCAGGATTTGTCCTTCCAGGGAGCAATCAGGCTTGACTGATTGGATCTCCTTGGACCGATTGGATCTCCTTGCAATCCAGGGGACTCTCAAGAGTCTTCTCCAGCACCATAATTCAAAAGCATCTATTCTTCGGCGCTCTGCCTTTCTTATGGTCCAGCTCTCACAGCCATACATAGCTACTGGGAAAACCATCGCTTTGACTATGCGAACCTTCGTTGGCAGGGTGATGTCTCGGCTTTTTATTAAGTTGTCTAAGTTCGCCATAGCTTTCCTCCCAAGAAGTAAACATCTTTTAATTTCATGGCTGCAGTCACCATCTGCGCTGATCTTGGAGCCCAGGAAATTAAACTCTGTCACTGCTTCCATTTCTTCCCCTTCTATTTGCCAGGAAGTGATGGGAGTGGTGGCCATGATCTTAGTTTTTTTAATGTTGAGCTTCAAGCCAATTTTTGTACTTTCCTCTTTCACCCTCATCAGAAGGTTCTTTATATTTCCAGAAGTAGGCTTCTTGCAGCAAAGAACAGCGAACAAATAACAGATACAGTAAAGCTTTTCAAATAGCAGCTCCAGCAAGTTCTGCAAACAACTTCTGCAAGTCCAGCAGCAGCAACACAGAGAGAGAGAAACAGAAAGCAGAACTAGCAACAAGTGTTCCTGGGCCTGATTAAATAGTCTCCTGATTAAATAGTGAGCTGCCGCTCACCCGTTCCTCCCGCCCAGCGTACCGGTTACATGACACTACTGGACATACCCCTCCCCACTTAGACACACACCATAAAATGTATGTACTGACTGGAAACACAAATGTTTTTGTATTGCTAAACACAAAAACTTGGATACATTCATGTGCTTTGGGATCCAAAGAAAAGTAACTGCTTGCATTGCACCAACCTGTCTCTCTGGATCTTCGCAGTCTTCCAATGTCTCTTTCTTGGTTTTGTCCGGCCGCCAGGGCAACCAGTGCCTTGCTTCACGGGAACGTTCAATGTGGAGCCAATTTTGCCACTTAGGGAGAGATTTATCCTTTATTTCTTCTTCTTCCTCTGCATCTTCCTCATCTTCATCTACCCAAAAGCCAAAACACACCAGAAGGGTTTCAAAAATTAGCCTGTTCAAAAACTACAACTCAATGCATGGCTTTACATTTAAAAAGGCTACAAAACACACACGCGCCTCATACCCCAGCAGCCTCACTGAACCTTCACAGATTTCCCTCAGGGTGACCAGATACAATGAAGGCACAGTGCCCTTACCTTTAAGCAGAGGTAAAACTAGAGCACTGTGATGCCCTGGGCTGAAAGCCTCTGCCTTTAAGGGGTGGGAAGGGTGGGGGGGGCAGTGACGTGATCCCCAAGATTGCCTTGCTGCCTGGAGCGACGGGCTGCGGTTGCCTTACCAGTTACAACACTGGGCTCCAAGGGGTAGGGGGAGCCCTGCAGAAGCTGCTGCAGGACTCCCCAAACATCAGGAAAAAAATGATTGCGACTCACTTCCAGTTTCACGACTGCAACCTGAAAGTGGGTTGCAATCGCTTTTCTCTTTATTTGGGAAGCCCTGTGGAGACTTCTGCAGGGCTCCCCACACACCCTGGAGCCCAGTGCTGTGACAGGTAAGGCAATTGCAGCAGTGATGTCATCCGTCAGCGCCAACAACCGGAACGCATGGTTGAGTGGCAGCTCCCCACCCCCGTGCAGAGCCCAGCCACGCCTCCCTGCGCCCGGAATAGTTCCATATCGGAGCGAATCAAGCGCAGAGGAGGGCGGGCGGGCCAAAAAGCGAGCGGCATCTGCCGCGCAATGGCGCCCCGTCGCAGCCCGTCCTCGGAACAAGCGGTACGGCGTTCCGGACCGTCCTGCCCAGATGACATCGCTGAATTGCAGCCCCTGTCGCTCCAGGTAGCAATGCAATCCTGGTGATCTTGTCGCTGCCTTCCACCTGCCCCCACTCCTTAAAGGCAACGGAGCAGAGGCTTTCAGACTGGGGCATCACAACACCCTCTGGTTAAAGGTACAGGCACTGTGTCACTGCCTTTGCCCCACCCCACCCCCCACACACTTACAGCGGTGCAAACTCTACCTGAGAATTTAAAAACCATTGTACCGAAGAGGGCATGTTGGCTGGTGCAGCTCAAGAGGAAAGGATTTAAAAAGTGTCACCTGCCAAAATTCCCTCTTCTATGTACCTGTTAAAGATATAGACACTCTGACCTCCATTGTATCGGAACTCTGACCTCCACCCTGATTTCCCTATACTAACTATACAGACAAGAGCTGTAGTATGATTTGCACTGTATTTCAGAGTCCACATGAAAGAGGGAGGAAATTTCAGAGTATAAAAATTTCATAATCATATTGTTCATGCCTTCAATATTTCTATCCTATTCATTCTATTTTTCTCTCTATTGCTATTCTTATTCATTCTTCACTCAAAGTTCTCCTCCCTTTATTCTACTGAAACAGCCTCAAAAATCTTTTTTTCTTTACAAGCAGTAATAAAATATTGCTTAAGAAGGTTCTCTCATGGATCATGAGGACTCTCACATGTTGATCTTAGAAAAGCAGAAGACAGAAACTGGATCAGATGAGAACAGCATGGTTTATTCTGCATACACTTCTCCAAATCCAAAACGGAAGGGTTTACCAGGTGGGTTGATGACAATCCAGCCTCCTTTTTCCTGTTGATGCATCCAAGCCTTCCAGCCTTTTGCACCTTTCTCCCCAACTCGAGGCTCGCCACTGTCCCAAAACGTTTCAAAAAACTCCACCTGTTGGTTTAAGAACATAGAAGGTTTAAGAACGTAAGAAGAGCCCTGCTGGATCAGGCCAAAAGCCCATCTAGTCCAGCTTCCTGTATCTCATAGTGGCCCACCAGGTGCCTCAGGGAGCACATGAGACAACAAGATGCCTGCATCCTGTAGCTACTCCCTTGCAATTGGCATTCTGAGGTAAATTCTGAGGTAAACACACTAGTGGCCAGTCAAGATTTTCCCCAGCATTTCTCTTTGACAGCCACCATGTCCGGGATGGTGCCTGGCCAGCACACTTTCCTATGGGGACTGCGGCAGCAGCCCAGGACCTCCCTGCCCCATTGGCGGGTCAGGCCATGAGAAGCCCCAGGCACTGCCGCAGCAGACAGGACAAGCAGCCCACCCCTTTCCCCTTGATCGCAGTCAAGCCGGTCCTGTTGCGATCAAGGGAGAAGTCCACCTGGCCTGGGGAGGCCAAGAGCAGGTGAAAGAAGGCCCCTGGCAGCAGTTGCCAGAGAAGGCAGGGTGGTAAGTGCTGGCAGGATCAGGGACCTGGAAGGTTGTCAGCCTCGGCTTGTGCAGCCTGACTGGGAGGAAGAGGTGGAGTAAGAGGGCGGGGCAGCTCTATATAACCCCAGGCAAGCCAGTGATGAGAGCAGTCTTGAGGAGGCTGGCCAGCAGGCTCGCCAGCCAGTGAACCCAAGCAAGGCTGCTGGAAGGACCAGTGGGTGAAGGAACCCCCTCCCTCTTGCCTATCTCTGAGGCTACCTCTTGCTACACCCTAATGTTGGCTACTGTGAGGGCAGGTGCCTCTGGCCCAACAGCGCTGACACACCAGAACCAGATGCTCCTCTTCAGACATAGGAACATATGAACAGATCAGGCCAAAGGCCCATCTAGTCCAGCTTCCTGTATCTCACAGCGGCCCACTAGGTGCCTCAGGGAGCAAATCAGACAACAAGATGCTTGCATCCTGTTGCCACTCCCTTGCACCTGGCATTCTGAAGTAGCCTACTACTAAGGTAAGGCCTATAGCCCACGATGGACTTTTCCTCCAGGAATCTGTCCAAGCCCCTTTCAAAGGCACTTAGGCCAGATGCCATCACCACCTCCTGTGGCAAGGAGTTCCACAGATTAATTACCTGCTGGGTAAAGAAATATTTCCTTTTATCTGTTCTAACTCTCCTAACACTCAATTTTAGTGGATGTTCCCTGGTTCTGGTATGAGAGAAGGGAAAGAATCTCCCTCTATCAACTCTATCCCCCCATGCATAGTTTTGTATGTCTCAATCATGTCCCTCCTCAGGCGCCTTTTTTCCAGACTGAAGAGCCCCAAATGCTACCATCTTTCTTCATAAGGGAGGTACCCCAGCCCCATAATCATTTTTGTTGCTCTCTTCTGCACCTTTTCCAGTTTATTTGGTTTGGTACGCACGTAAAAGTGCAACTCAAGTTCCGTACTTGGGAAACACATTGGATGTGTATTTTGAACAATCTGGAAGGTGTTCTGAGGCCAGGGAAGGCACGTGGAGTGGGCAGTGGGCCTTCCTGCATTTCGGAACACCTCCCAGACCGGACCAGAATTTGTGACGCGAACTGAAAGTGGCTTACAGTTGCCTTGGAGTTCTGAGGAAGTGAAAAGGCCTGGGCTCCAGAGGGCCTGGTGTGGCCCCAAGATAATTGCAGTGCATTTCAAAGGGGCATTTGTGTCACCACATCACAAAAAGGGTATTTTAGATCTGAAAAAAAAGTGCAAAAAGGGGCAATGAAAATGATCAGAGAGCTACCATGTTTGAGACTTTTTAGATGGCGGGGAAGGCAGCTGGGGCAATGGAAACATATGATTTACACATGAGGTGGAGAGAGTTAATAGAAGTTCTCCCTCTTTCATAACACTTGAACCAGGGTCAATCCAAGAAATTGACTTGCAGGAGATTTAGACTGGACAAAAGGAAGTACTTCACATAGTTTATAATTAAACTATGGAATTCACCACATCATGATAATCATGACCAACAGCTTACATGGGTTTAAAGATTAGGGACATTCATGGAAGACAAGTCTATAACTGACTACTATTCATGATGATTATATGCAACGTATCAGTTCAGAGACAAGTGTGCTTCTGAAAAATCCATTGCAGAGTAGCAATGGTGGGAGAGGGTATGAGTTGGCCTCCTACTGTGGCTTCCAAGAGGCCTGCAGGCCTCTTTTGTTTTTTTTAAACATGTGCACATGATTTAAAGACACAGAAGGTGTGCTTTCTTTAGAATAATTTCCAGCCACAGCTCCTCTTTGAGAGGCTCGCCTGGCCCCTAACCCCTTGCCTTTCTTCATTATGCAACAACCTTTTAGTTTAGAAGGTCATTTTTAGCAGGGCAGTAACTGAGGGCTCGATCCTAACCTGGAGTTGGCCGGCACACTTAGGCCATCAAAGTTTGGCCAGCACAAGGGATACCATAAAGCATGTTTGGACCACTCTTAGAATCAGAGAGGCCATCACACAGATGTGCGCCATCCTCCCTGACTCCGAGAGTGGTCCAAATGCACTTTACAGTGGACCTTGTGCCAGCCAAACTTTGCTGGCTTAACTGTGCCGGCCCAACTCCAGGTTGGGACTGCACCCTGATTTGATGTTGCTTTGGGTATTCCTCATGTTGTTTTAATTGCTGGGTGGAACTGGGAGGGGAAGGACGGAACAGCCTTGTGAGGGGGAGGCGGGGACGGCAGCTTCGGCTGCAGTATCCCAAACCCCTTCTGCAGCTGGGTGGAGCTGGGTCTCCTTGGCTCTGTGCCCACTCAAATACTGGCACAGATTTGAGAATTCCCATTGCTGCTGGCAGCAGTTTCTCCAGGGGAAGGGAGTGTTTGCAAACACTCCCTTCCCCGAGGAGACCTCCAGCAGTAACCCAGCAGGGCTGGGATCCAGCGGTCAGCATTTTGGTGCTGCTGGAGCCCTGGGTGCTGCCAGGTCCAGGATTGGGCTGTCCAACAGTAGTACACATGAACTATGGTTGAACATGAACTTTTGCTTTCACTGAAAGGAAAATATGAATGGGTTTCATTTAAGGCTGGCAAAAATTTACATGTGCAGAATTGCTTCAGCTGCCGTGGTGCACAAAATGCATAGTCATCAGTTTTTCAGTCTCCATGATACAAGCATACCAAAGACTGCATTCAAGCTAGCCTTTAGGCAGGGAAACCAGTAATGAAATGGAAGGGATGAAAATAGTTAAAGACACACATCCCCATGACATTTCCTTTTTCGGTCTCCATTTCATTGCGCAAACTTGGGAGATGAAAATACACTTACTACCATATATTTTAAATTTAGTCTTGTCGGAATTCAGACTATAAATAACAAAGCAGTCCTAATATGCACAAAAGATTATTGCCCCAAGCTGAATTATTTTGCTATTTATTGCTGAAGCCGCTACGTTCTTTGCTTACGCAGTGGATTAGTGCACTGTGCCAGATCCTTGAAACAATGGGGCATGACCCATTTGTGCGACACAAGGCTAGTAGTGACATACACAGCTATGGGACCTTCCAGGTCATACAAACACTCACTGAAGCGCAGGCATCTAAGGACAACTGCAACGGGAAGAACAGTCTTTGATGCAATTAGTTATCCCAAAATGATAACCTCTGAATTCCTTCTGACCTCTAACCTGTTTACATATTCCAGGGATGCATATTGAAGAAGTGAACCGAAGTGAGCTAATACTTGAAAGATCATCCCAGGGTATGTGATCATGATGGGGGTGAGGTGGGGTGGGGGAACGAATGGTTTACCCCTGGGGAGTGAAGTTCTGAGTGAGTCAACAAACAGAGAAAAGGGGTGAGGCTGAAATGCCCTAGAATCTCTGGTTTGTGGATGCAGCTTCTGAATGATGACTGCATAGATAGGAACTGCAAGCTAGCACAGTAGATTAAGTTACATGCAGGTTTTTAGCTCTGGGTTGGGAGGAGAGAGGACGTCCCACCGCCGTTTGCAACACTCATGCTGTGTGTGGCTGGGACCCAGCCAGAAATTGCTTCACCCCCTGCACACTGTCCAAGAAGAAGAGTCCCAGCAGCCCATAGGATAACTGGGGCAGAAGCTGGACTGCCACTGACAGCAGCACTCTCTGCACTGAACGGTGGGTGGCACGGACAAAAAGCTGCTGCCGCCTCAGTCTCTTATTGCACCCAAGAAAACATCTTCTCTCAAGAGCAAATGCCTTCCTTCGTAACAGCTATGTAGCATACCGGTACCAGTGCTAACTGACACAGAGGCTGGCCAAAGTCCAGGAGTCCCCTGGTTAAGAAGGAACCATAGTCTTAGCCAGAATTCAGATAAAAACCAATTAAATGCTTATGCGTGATTAAGGTGGGGGGTGTCACCCTTAGAACATAAGAAGAGCCCTGCTGGATCAGGCCAAAGGCCCACCTAGTCCAGCTTTCTGTATCTCACAGTGGCCCACCAGGTGCCTCAGGGAGCACATGAGACAACAAGACACCTGCATCCTATTGCCACTCCCCTGCACCTGGCATTCTGAAGCAGCCTATTTCTGAAACCAGGAGGTTGCACAGTATGTGCAATTAGTTATCCCAAAATGATAACCTCTGAATTCCTTCTGACCAAAATGATAACTTCTGAACTCCTTCTGACCTCTAACCTGTTTACATATTCCAGGAATGCATATTGAAGAAGTGAACTGAGCTAATACTTGAAAGATCATCCCAGGATATGTGATCATAATGGGGGTGAGGTGGGGTGGGGGAAAAAATGGTGTTATCCCTGGGGAGTGAAGTTTGGGATAACTAATTGCACATACTGTTTCAGAAATAGGGGCGGGGAAGACGGCGAAACGGAGCGTGACGTCCCACCCAGCGTACCAGTAGCATGACACCGCTGCTTTCAACTGCATGCCTAGATGAGTCTCAGCACACGAGGAAGAGGAACATCTAAAATTTGGCTTTATCACTTTGATCAGCAATGGCAAAGAGAAGCCGCATTCTGGGAAATGTTGCTCTCAGTGCTGAATCAACCACTGAACTCAAAACTCAAATGTCACTTAGATAAAAGAATTCAGAACTTTCTAAAAAATATGTAGAGTTCCTTCGACTTTCAAAAAAGTGTGATTGATAAAAACAATGACACAGTAGCGAGTCTGCATGGTGTAAACAGGTTGGGGGGTGGGATTGGGATTAAATGTCTTACTGTGCAAAATAATCCCAAAACAAATTTGCATAATTTACAATGCTGTATGTAGGTCATGCACATCTATGCAATTTGTACTGCTTATGCCTGATTTGCTTTATCAGAGGAAAAGGAGGATGGGAAGAACCAGAAGAAATGGTATGTGGTGGAGGAAACAGGGAGAACCCAGATGTACAAACGGAAGGATAATAATGCACACTAGAATTCACATCCTTACCTGCTCTCTTGTTGACAGACTCTTTATGTTATCTGGTTTAAAAAAGGTAAAGTCAATCAGAGCCTGGAATAAAGACAGAGCTTTCTCTGAATGGCCGGCCTGCCGAAGGAAGTGGCACTGCTGCAGAAAGATAGCTGAGAAGACAAAGACAAAATTTCCAATAAGGGTGCTGGGGGCTTACATTCCAAGTTCCTTTTTGTCACTAGCGCTGGTGACTTTTAGCAAATAATACAGGATTGTATTACAATTACAACAATCGTATCAGATACAAATAAATGTAGGTCTTGATTGTCCATTTGGAAAAAAAGAGTAGGGTTTGTGCACTATTTGAGGAATTTTTAACTATTGTTCTCTGACTGATTCATCAACTGAATTTTGTATTACCCAAACGTCAATATAGCTAACTTTTTCAGATGCTGAATTGTAAGATAGCTTTTTTTTTTGTTTAATTATACATTGCCATCTGCACTTTCATTTATTATAACAGGACATCAGAACCAAAATAGCTTCAGTTTGGATTTTAAAAAAAAAACTTTTTAAAAAAAGAATTAGGAAAAATAATGGCAGGTGGATTTGCCAGTGGCCCATTACTCATGATAGCTCAACAGAACCTCCATGTGATAAAGTCTATATGCATGTCCTGCTTTTGAAGATCGAAAGGATCTGGGCCCAAGGCAAGAACGCTTGCCCAGTTGGACTTAGTCTGATCTCACAGGGATCTACTTGTGAAGTAGAGATTAAGGGGTCAAACTTGGTGGTGAAAAAGGGATGGTCAGATCATATATGTGTGTTGAGGGCACAGGTTCTACAGTTGGAATTCAGTTCTTGTTAGCCTAAAAAGCTAGGGCTAAAAGTGCTTCCCAAAGCGCGTTGCTGCTTTTGCCCCACCCCCGTAACCTCGTAGGAGTTTGGGAACCGCTGGCTTATGGGCTTCCTAATACTGTATAGTAGAAATTGTGAAAATGCCATAACTGGAAACCAGGCAGCCAATGAAATATTTGTCTCGACAACACACGTCCAGATAGGAGATGAGGCAAGAGAATCAAAGCCCGTATTTGGCCAGCACCCTTAAAATCTAACCAAATGGCCATGTTCCACCCATTATGCAAGCTGCTACTTGATAATACAGGGAAGGGGATGAACCCTGGACTCTCTCCATTTTCATGAACCTTTTTGGTGTCTTAAGATACGTATGACCACAGGACATAGCAACCTATAAGCTAAACTGTTACGGGTATTTGCTGCTGTATGGCCTTGACCCTGTTAAAAGGACTAGAAAAAAATGACCTCCATGTTCTTCCAAGTCCACCCGCTTCCTGTTTCTCCTGGATGACCAAGCCACTGCGACAAGCAATACAAGAGATCAACACCAGATGGCACTGCTCTTCAGAGTATCTGAGCTCGCGGACTACTTCCAGCTACAGACTATCATCTGAAGTACGGTCTACCCAAGAACATCTTCATAAAAAGGCTAGAACAGTAATATAGTTAGCTATAAGTGACTGACAACTTCGTAATTTTCTTAATAAGTAAATGAGTCGTTGTCAGATCAAACGCAGTCCAAGTTAGACATATGGTTAAAAGGAACATTCACAAATCCCCAGACCAAGAGAGATGCTTTCAACTATTATTTTTATACCCATGTCAAAACTAATTCCCTCAAGTGCTTGCAAACACTGCAGAAGGAACCAAACTACCCAGGAGAAAGGCTCTGTTAGAAACCTGGAAGTATTTCAAAAAATAATACAGGTTGACCCGGCAGCAGTCCATTTCCCTTACCCACAATTCCATTCACTGTAGCTTGTTAGCCCAGTTTATATGGCCCCAGGCTTTGGTCCTCAGCTGGTGTCAGCTCCCTGTGTGTTAAGTGTGGCCTGTGTGTGTCAGGCTAGAAGCAGAAATTGCCCATTTTGATTGTCAGTGGAAATGCGGTAACTTCTGTTCACCAGAACCAGCGAGCCACGAACTCAAACAGTTACATGAATTGGTCCTAGCAGTGGGGAAAAAAAAACATTCGTCCTGCTCCATTTATTCTACCACTGTCCAATACTTAGCATGTTTCCTCTTAGATAAAGGGAAGTAGCCTGAGAACATTCCTTTGCAATGGAGGGAAGCAGGGTTGGAGAGGGCTATACTGAGGGTGCAATCCTGAGAAGCAGATAGGCTGGCGCAAGTTGCACGCGCCAACCCAGGAGTGTTGCAAATGTGCCGTAAGACACGTCTATATCACTTCAGGAGGCAGCGGGACTGGCACAAGGAGTCATGCTGGCCCAAGAGGCCGCCAGTGAATGGGGGAAGCGCAGGCTGAGTTCAGCTGGTGCAGAGGGTTGGAGAGGGCAGGGGAGGGTGGGAGGCAGGCGGAAAAGGACAGGAGGAGGGCAGGCCCATGGGCAGACTGGCCCAGGGACAGGATCCAGCACTTGGGCCAGATCCTAGCCCCTGTCCCTAGCCCGACTGGCCCCAATTTGAGTAGACCTATTGGGGAGGCTGACACTTGCTGCAGGATAAGGGGAATTAATTCGCCTTGCCCTGTGGCGAACAGCAGCAGGCTCTAAACCCGCACTGGGTACAGCACAGGCCACCTGGCCTGGCTGTTCCAGGACAGGTTAGGATTGGACTGCCCATCAAATTCCTGTGGTAGAGAAGGCAGCACTTGGATGGAAACCCGGGTTCAAAAGCATTCTTTCACACACACACTCTTGTAAGTAGCATGCATATTCCCAGCTACCAAAAAAAAAAAGGAGGGCCAGAAGTTAAAAAAAAAACACCTTCTAAAGAAAAAGTTCTCTTCAGAAGCTTGTGTTGTAAAGAAAGGACATTGGAAGTCATTGCCCTCGAGGAAGATTCAGCATCAAAAATGCATGAGGGCTTTTAACAGTTACACTTTGAAGGCATGCAATCAGGCACCAGCTTGTGGCTGGCCTCTCACTTTGTGCTATTCCCAATGGGTCAGAGGTCTAGCGGAGCCGAGAAAGAAATAGAAGGGAGGAGAGCTCAGAATTCCCGCAGATACTGGGGAACAAGACAGGCTGCCAGGAATGGGATGGACTCGTTGGACCCTGGGTGGGAAACCTGGCTTGAAGGACACAGGTATGAAAGTAAGAGGCTCAAGCAGAAAGGCTGGTCACTGTTCATGCACCCAGACAGTACAGGCATTGTGGCTAGACCTCTGAAGATAACATCAGTTATTTGTGTGGCGTTTAGGGGGTCCAGTGGCAGTCCTGGGGCTCCTGCCAATGGTTTTCGAAAAGTACCTTTGAAAAAGGCCTTAGAAATGTACTTCCGTTTTTTTCAAAAAAGACAGAAGGACATTTCTTACACATTCTGAAGGCCTCAGAAGACGTTCTGAGGGCTGGAGAGGCCACCCACAGCCACTCTGGTCATCAGAACGTCTCCAGATGCAACCAGAGGGGTCACCTCCAGAGGGTACACGGGGGCAGTGGATGATGGCAGCACCCCCTACGGTTTGAAGCCTGGGGGACGTTGCGCGCACACGCACGCACACACACACACACCCCAGTATGATAGTGTTAGGGGCTGCATAGGAAGGGAGTCTGCAGAGATGCTGGTTAGGTCTACAGAACTTAAAACCAACTAGCTGTGTTTTAATACCTGTATTAAATACCTATGTATTAATACCTTTATTTTCTTCTCATTCATGTTTTCACTTTATAGTTATTCTCTGACCCACCACCCAGCTGGGCAGTGACAACAGCACAGGTAGCAGGACTAGCCATGTCCCTCCCGTCCCATTCCCCTCTCCATGTGTTTAGGCTTAAATACGTGAGAAGGGTCTCAATAGCTCCAGGAATCCTTCCAACAAGGTCATTAAAACTTCCTTCTATCCCACCCTTCTATTCTATCAACATCAGGCTTATCATGCTCTGAAAGCACAAGCTCTCTTTTGGAAGACCCACCATCCCTGATGTAGCACTTGCTTTGGAAAATAAGAGCACAATCCTAACCTGGAGTTAGGCCGGCACAAGGGACACCATAAAAGGCATTTGGATCACTCTCCGAGTCGGGGAGGATAGCGCACGTCTGTATGCTGGCCTCTCTGACTCCGAGAGTGGTCCAAACATACTTTACAGTGTCTCTAGTGCTGGCCAAACTTTGCTGGCCTAACTGCGCCGGCCTAAGTCCAGGTTAGGATTGCGCTCTAAATCACTGCAGTTAGTGGTAAAGGTAAACGTTTCCCCACGACCGAATGGTCTAGCCGTGACCGACTGCAGGGGGCGGTGCTCATCTCCGTTTCAAAGCTTGTAGAGCTGGCGTTTGTCCGAGGACAAGCTTCCGTGGTCATGTGGCCGGCATGACTCTACGCCGTAGCGCACGGAACGCCATTACCTTCCCACCGATGTGGTCCCTATTTATCTACTTGCATTTAGGTGCTTTCGAACTGCTAGGTTGGCAGGAAATGATCTGGTGTCAAAAAAAGAAAAAAAATACAGGAATGTCTTTCAAGGACTATAACATTGTACAGTTCTTACCCAGCATCGCTTCCTCTGTACCTGGCAGGGCAGGGTGCGAGACCATACTGCCGTCCTGCACTGCAGATAATGTGCTCAGGCACTTGCCATAGAGGCTGTGGACCTTTGAAACAACGAAGGTGCTGAACTGACTCTGGCAGAACAAGAGGTATTTCTGCCACAGTGCTGGGTTATTGGGGTGCAAGAAAACCAGTTTCTGCCATTCTTTGATCACAGCCGACGGCTCCCAAAATTCCATGCACAGCTTCAGCCTGGCCAGTTTCAGGTCAACGTCATGCAGGTTGCTCTCAATCGCTCTCTCCAAAATGGCCAGCTTCTTTTCAAGCAGCAACTTGAGCGATTTCTTCCTTATTTCCAGCTCTCCCTCGTTGACTGCGTAACAGCTAGGACCTCTCATGAGTTCATCCTTAAAGCAAAAAGCAAAAGGGATCATGAGAGAGTTGTATTTTCTTTTTAATGATGGAGAGGAACTTCAAGGAGTTCCTTTAACCCTGTGCCTCCCATCTGAACAGAGATGACACTGGCACAGTTCTCTCCCTGTTCGTATCAACCAGTGTAGAGCCACTGTCATATTGTGGAATGTGAGCATGAGAGTTGGGAGTGAATTAAAGACCCCCTTCCCTGTGACTTGGGCTGAACAACAGAAGTGAATATTCTGGGGAGGACTGAGCTCTTCTTCGGAATCAGGAGACAATCCTACTCACACTAGGAAGAAGGTTAAGGACGGAGCCCTTGCCTGAATCTCAGCATCAACTGAACAGAAGGAATCATCTGAAGGGCATAATAGGGGATCCTTGGGATCGAGGGCTACACTTGGGCCTGAGAGACCTGCAGGTCACAACTATATAAAGAAGCATAAGCTATGTTAGTATTTACTACCACTACTCGTCATGTAGTGGTGAAGACCAGAAGGGATTGTGAAGAGCTCCAGAAGAATCTCTCCAGACTGGGAGAATGGGCAGCCCAATGACGGGCATTTTAAATGCAAATAAGTGAGAAGTAATGCACACTGGGGCAAAAAAAAAATTTCAAAATTTCACATATACGTTAATGATTCTGCACTGTCTGTGATGGATTAGATCTTGGGGTGCTGATGGACAGCTCAATGAATGGGTTGACCCAGTGTGCGGCAGCTGTGAAGAAAGCCAATTCCTTGCTCGGGAAACTGGATTAGATGGGGCCTTGGCCTGATCCAGCAGGGGTCTTCTTATGTTCTTATGTTCTAGTGACAAAGTATGGCCGCACCAGCCATGTACTCAGGGGTGGTAGTAGTAGTATAGTTTTTTTCCCTTTTGTTGCCATAGTCTCAAACTATTTTCAAACTATTTACTATAGACTATTTTCAAACCATAGTCTTTGTGCAGGCAAAATAACTTTAAATACATTTTATTTACTGAGACGTACTATATACCACAGGACCATGTAAGATGAAGACAGATGTAGCATTTAAAAAAGCATTCACAGCACGTACTTCATCTTCAATGTAAACCCAGCTTCATAATTTGCATGACAAACTTCCCAATCAGTCAAACGGGTTCATCTGTTAGTCCTGCCTTTCACATAAGCTTCAGGCAAGCCATTAGCCTTTTAAATACATTTTTTCTCCAATCAGGTACAGCCAGTGGTGTCAGCCTACCGGTTCGCTGGGCGGAGTTTCTTCGCTCGCTGGGAGGGTTTCCGTGGTGATCGGCAGCGTGCTCGCTGCCTCCCGTTGCGTAATGGCGAAAGCCCGCCCGCTGCAGCGAGCACGCAATGGGAGGCAGCGAGCACGCTGCCGATCACCACGGAAACCCTCCCAGCG
>JAJKFI010000033.1:419390-529799 GCA_029204185.1 Lerista edwardsae
GGGAGGCAGCGAGCACGCTGCCGATCACCACGGAAACCCTCCCAGCGAGCGAAGAAACTCCGCCCAGCGAACCGGTAGGCTGACACCACTGGGTACAGCTATTTGTTTCTACATTCATCCTTCAGTTTAGCCAAAATAAAAAATAAAATTAACTGTTGCAAAGCTCTTGCAGGACTTGGCAGGGGCTCGTATGCTGGCACTAGCCAATGGGCATTCTGCACAGTCAGCAAAATTAGTTTTCAGCATTTTACCAGAAGAAATTAACAGCATGAACATAGTGAGGACGCTTCCAAACTGGCCAAAAAAACACCACATTTTTCTTCTTACAGCACACATTATACTTAGGGATGTTTTTTTTCCCCAGTGATCAACACAGAATGCCTAATAATGAGAATTTATACTGAAAACACGACATAAAGCGAAATTTAGGTCAAAACACAAAAAAACGCACCACTTTTGCTAATCTTGGCAGAGTTTGATACAAATTTAGATGAACACCACTTTGTTTATTTTTGACACAGTGTTGAGGAATCCACAAATAGTTTTCCTTAAGGGATCAGGAGGAGGCGCGGCAAAAATAGGAGGAAGCTTGCTTAAACTTGCATGAACACGCATGTTCCTAGTTCACATTGTGCCCTGGCGCGACTTTAATGGAATGTGGAAGTCGTAGGTAGCAGTTTCTTGACATTCCAAACAGCAACCAGAGTGCAGCTTGGGAATTTTTGAGCAGGTTATTTCGGGCTGGGGGTGTGGGTGCCAGTGATCACTTGCCTTTGTAGGGCCATTCACCCTTATTGATTGCACTGTTTGTACAATTTGCAATAAAAATTTGGAGAAAAGCACATAACACCGCAATTTGCTACATTAATCAAGAAATTTTGGAAAAAATATCACCAAAAAAACCTACCCCTAATTATACGGCAATTTTGAATCTTTAAACGCACGTACCTGAAAAGAAACAAAATCCATCCACACTTTCACGTCCCGGGGGTTCTCTCTGACCTTCCTGTTAAACTCTTCCACCTTTCTCATTAGAGCAGAGTTTCCCTTCTCGCAGTTCTCTTGGCTTTCCGGCTGCTCCAGTGCATTGTGCTCAGGGGGGCCCTTTCCTTGCAGCCATAACGTGGTGGATGGATCATAAATCCCCAGAGGATTTACCCAGCTTGTTGCAGGAACAGTATCTGGGTCTAGCTGCGAAACTGGTATCCAAGAACTTGAGCCAGGCGGAGAGCCCTGATTTGTACTGCACACGGGAACGCCGTCCATATTCAACAGCTTCAAGCCACTTTTTGTGAAATAGCGTTCAGGCCGCTTATGGGATGACTTTTTCTCTGCAGCAGTATCTTCCCAAGTGATATGTTGCCTCTTTAAATCAATGCCAAGGCAGAAGCAGCCTCTCCTCTTGTATCTTTGAAAGCAATATTAAGAGTAAGATTTTCCAAGGCAGTAAGTGGAATACGTATTTTTCAAACAACGCGCTCATCATAATCACTTGAACTAAGCTATATTACTCAGCATCTCTCCATAACGATTGCTTAGCATCAGGGTATTTCAGAGGTCCTTAACCTAATAAGGTAGTACTAATGACATTTTCCCTCATGGCATTTCAGTGACAGCTCACGACTTTTCTGTTCCATCTACCGTTTTGTTGATATTTCTGTCTCTTGTACTTCTGCAGCAAAACCTGCGTTGTAAACAATTTTGCCCCCCTCCAAATTCTTTTTCCCGTTTTTATTTATATTTTCATTGCTTATTTTATTGCTTTATTACTTTTATGTACTGTACTTTTTGTTTGTTTTTTCCCCCTCCAATAATTGTAAGCTGCCTTGACCATCTGCCTTGTTTCTGAGTGGTTTCTGAACACGCAGTTTCTGAGTGGGGTAGAAATCTCATACATAGATAGGTAGGTAGGTAATGGGATCTACTAATCTAGAAGTTGATCTATCAGCTGGAAAAGCAATAGGCGGGTAGACTGCAAGGATGTGATGTCAGAGGAGCCACACCTATCCTACTCCAAGCCTCCGCCTCCCTTGTGATTGTGCACACTTCACCCAATTTCAGGGTGGGTGGGTTGTTAAATCACTGGGAAGGCTGAGCTGCCGCTAGACTAGAGCTATAGCAGTGAGATCTTAGTGCCCCCAGTGATCGTGCAACCATTTGGAAACTGAGTGGTGCATGTGTGCAATCACAGGGAATCACATCGCACACGCAGTTTCTGAGTGGTTGCACGAAAAGCTGGGGAGGCTCCGCTCTCGTAATCCTCAGCACTAGTCTCAGCACTACAATTCCATCAAAATGCAGGTCTGTGGCTGTAGAAACTTCAGGAATTAAAACAGGACTCAGGTGTTGAATAGTAAATACAGTTCACTGGGTTAGGTTATTACACTTGGGAGCAAATTTCCTTCCAAATGCCAGCTGGATTCAAAACCTAACTGCAGCACACATTATAAATTAGGAGAGAACCTCGGGGGAACAGCAGTTTTGCTTTGTTCTTTAAACAGTTGGACGGCAGCCTCCAGGTGACAGAAAATATTTTTTCCTCCAGCCTAATGGCTGCATCCGACCCTTACCGGGTCGCACTGCCCACAGGAACGCCCTTCCCCATCCCGTTCTGCCCCCTCCCACCTGCCCAGGCCAGACTTGGCCAGCGCGGAGGTGACTGAGCTGCGCCCATCTTCCACACAGAGGCAGAGGCAACGGCTTGTGTCAGCTCTGCTCCAGCAGCAATGGCGCAAACAGGCTTTACGACACACTCGCAACAGCACTGGGCCGAAGCAAGTGGCTTGCGTTTGCCCAAGGAGAAGGGGGTTGGATTGCCCTGCACATCAACTAAAAAATCATTAATGCCAACTGAGCTTCCAAAACCTCATCTCCTGCTCTCACCTCGAGATCACAGGGCCACTCTTAACTGTGCAAGGAAGGGAGACAGCACTTCACCGAAGTAGGAAAACCATGTGCAATAACAGTGCCCACTATTCCGTACCTTCTGCAAGCTTACAGCAAAACCTGGCAAGAGCCTGTTGATTCAGAAGGGTGTTAAGACACAGGGCACAAGATATTCTGCTAGAAGCACAAGAAATCTAGTAATGCAGCTCTGGCAAGAAGCAGGATTGCTGGATATACATAAGGGGGTGTTAATTGGCCTCCCATGCTAGGTAATGGCCATCTGTTCACATCTGGCCAAAGGGCAACACAGATGAGGGAGTAAAAAAAGAGGATTGCAAGGAGCACTATAGGAACCATGTGCATGTAGCTGCACACACAGAACTATGGATCATGGTCAAAGTATTCTCCATGCACACTTTCGAGCCTCACTGGCGTAAAATTTCAGAATTGAAAATTTTGTTACCTTGCAATGTTTCCTCGATACAGCGACTTGTACTGCCAGTTTGCAGGGTCTGGTTTTTTATCTGTCCTGAATACTTCTGTGGTCAGATCCTGAATATCATCAAGCCAAATAGAGTGACTGCTCACAATTGAGGCTTTGTCTCCTAAACTGCAAAATCACAAAGAACACCAATGACCAGGGTTGCAATCCTACACACACTTATTGGGAAGAAAGCCTCACCGAACTCAAAGTCTAGATGAGGCAAGAGGACATTAACTATTTCTCACCAAGTTTAAAATGTCTCAAAATGTTTCCTTGTTAAACTTACTACATTTACCTTTTTGGGGGGAAAAAACTTCCTCCTGCCTTAACCCCCCAGGAGACCGATATCAACATTTTGAAAACATTTTCCTGAGATAACCCAGGTTAAAAGGCACTTTTGATGAATTGAGCACATGTTTATTTCAGGCTTGCAAAATAGATTGGAGTTAAGCTAATGTCAGTAACTCAACAATAAAGCTTTACAGATACTAAACCTTATAGTCTGCAATCTCGGCTCCCAAGCAGAGTTTGCCATTCAATAGCCCTCCATTGCCAGCACTGGTATGAGTGAAGACATGTTTTCCAAGAACCAAAATGGTTCTTCTACCATCTCATGTACTGATACTGAGAAACTGACTACATCAGGCTTCGCATTTTGAACTGTCCAGAAACAGGAGATTATCACCAAACACTAAGGTGACCACACTGACAGTATTCAAACCGGCCTTCTTTTTCTCCCACCCCATCATTTTCAGGCCCAAAACTTTGAGCGATGCACACCACACAATCACAAAACAGACACTATGAATATTTTAAAACCCACCTTCTCTTTTAACAATGGTCCAATGTACAAGGGGAGACTTGTTTAGCCAAGTAAAGGTCAAAGTGTGAAGCTCCAAAATAACTTATCAAAATGTTCACACACACCCAAGAGTAGAAGGACTAGACACAATACTGCACATTTGCCTTGCCACTTTGGCACTCACTCTGCAACTGCCATTCCTCCGCACACCATTTCTCCCTACCATCCCAATGCAAACCACTACTACCACTTTTTTCTCTAGCATCAGAGGACAGTTTCAACCTCACAAATTACACTTCCGCACACGTTTGTTCACTCTACTCTCCTTGCCCTGCTAACTGGGCAAGAGGCACTTTTTCAAGTGGTGTTCCCTTAGATTTAGCAGGGGGAGAGTAATTGTCCCTCTTCACCCCAGTGCAGGGTCTTTTCAAGTGGCTGTTGCTGGTGGTGCTCTACATTTTTTTAGATTGTGAGCCCTTCTGGGACAGGGACCCATTTAACATTAATATTATTATTTGCTTGTAAACTGCTTTGGGAACTTAGTGGTGAAAAGCAGTATATCAATACTGTTGGTTGGTTGGTTGATATGCAAATGGACACCAGGAAGTCCGTAACTAACTCAAAGCTTGGTAATAAAGTATATTTACGTACTTCAGTTCTGCTCTCTTTCTTTCATCATGTCTTCCATTGGGGTCATCTGTGTCCGATTCCACTTCACTAATGCTCTGATCCCTTCGAGTTCTCTTTTTCCCCTTCTTGTGTTTTTTCTTTTTCTTTCTTTTCTTAGGTGACTTTTGGAGACTTTCACTGGCTTCACTTTCCCCTGCAGGCTCCAATCTGCTTACACAAAAAGCACACCGTCAACAGCATTCAAAATCTAAACATTATTAAAAATATGGGAAACCAGCAAAAACCTGCCAGAAAGCTGCTAAAAACAACAACAAAAATTTGAAATCTGTATGTTCATTAGAAAAATGGAAGCGATTTGAATTAATTGAAATAAAACGCAAAACTAATGTGTTTTTAAAATGTATTTGTCTCCTTTTGGGTCCACTAGAGGGACAATCCCACTGTTATTTTTTGCTTCTAAAAAAATTGTATCACAAAGTCATTCCATAGAACTGTCCATAGAGCTCTAGTTTGGTCCCAAGGTCTAGTTTTCTGAGAAGCTGGGAAATTTCAGCAAAATTGGAGAGGAAGTTAAGAGTAACGTCCAACAGCACAGGACCTTGGCAGGCTTGATAGGATTCCAATCATTGTAAAATGCATTAGTGCACAGAAATGTGAAGTGTTGTTCCTTACTATCTAAACTAATATCTTATTACAGCTATAAAACTTTATATATTTCCATTAACACTGCTCTGAAAATAATATGCATTAACCCAAGCACGCTGGCTAAGATCCAAAGAGCCGTGCGGGGTGTTCTGGGAACAGAGTAGAAGTTTTCAAGGTTCTCTTTCTGACTGCAGCCTCTTGCACACTGCCTTCCCCTTAAAGCAGCAGATCCCAACTGGGGGTCACAAGCCCCCAGGTACAACATTTTAAAAATCCTGCCCCCTTAAGGTGGTGGTGACGGTGGAGACCAGTAGGCATTGGCACCCATCATTCCTGGTTCTCCCCACTGCCACCACCAATGACAGGGAGGTAAGAAAGGGGTTTTCATGGAGCTTCTTCCCCCCCTATTGTTGGCGGTAATGACAGCAGGTAGCACCCAGAGGTGATGGGAGCCATCACTAATCCCAAACCTTTCTTAAAGGAACAGGAGACTTTGGGAACCAGTGCCTTAAAGTCTCCCCTGAAGAAAGAGGACCCTTCAGAGCAGGACAGGGAGGCCCTGGTATCCACTGATTCAGTATCCACGGTTTCAGTTATCCACAGATACCATGGAGGCTGAGAAGCCTATTAAAAAGATAGAGGAACATGCAACAAATCTCTTTTTTCAACCTTGTTGCAGCAGAACCACTGAAGTTCCCCCGTCTTTGAAAAGGCATCCCACGTATTCAAGGTTTCATGTATCCATGGTGGAGTGCCGAACGGAACCCCAGCAGATACCAGGGCATGCCTGCATTTGATATTTACTTCCTGAAAAGGGAGTTCAGATTGTACTTCTGACAGTTGCCATTTAAACAAATAAAGGTTGTCTACAAAATGCCACAAAATCCGAGTGCTGCAGCTCTGTAGTAGCAACCAACAAAATAATAATAATAATAATACATGTATTTATATACCGCCTTTCTTAAGATCACTAGATTTCTCTAGTGACTGAAACTCAAGGCGGTTTACATGGGCAGACTTTTATTCATAAACCCGAAGGTTTTTACAATTTACAGACATGTTCTATCTTTCAAGAACTACACACATACAGATCTTTCTTTCTGGATTTAGCCCACTTTCTTTAGCCACCCGTCTGTCTTCTGCTGGCTGATGAGGCTTCCCTGCTGCCACCAGAGACGCAGCTGTCTTCAGCACACTCCTCCTCCCACGAGGCAGCTGAAACTCAGCTTTAATCAGCCGCAGTTTGCAAGGTCTGCCGCTCACGGAGATTTCCGGCAGTCCCGAGCTCACGACCTTGAGATCTTCAGCTGTTCTTCGGGCAAACGGAGGCATTAACCCTCTCGGCTAAAAATCTGCATCAAAGAACGAGCAGCCCCACCTCACGCACAATTGGGCATGGAGTAGCCCACTGACATGAGCTTCAGTTAGGTGCAGCTATTCATGTCTAATAGTGCCAAGTTGTGTGTTTATGAAAAAGGTCCCTAGTCAATAATCGTAGTCTATACTGCAACGAGTGCATCTTCATCTATGCAGGTAAATTTTCTTTATGGAAAAAGACCTCTGTGAAAAAAACTTTTCACAAAGAAGGCACAAACAATGCTACAACCCCATAATAATCACAATGAACTATAATATTTCATAAATAGCCCTCGTGTACTCTCAGCAACAAATGAAAATTGACCATACACTTTCTTCTTCACTGTAGAATGAGAAATAAACTGTCAGCACAATCCTATACATGTCTACTCAGAAGTAAGTTTCCTTGTGTTCACTGCAGCTTACTCTCATGAAAGTGAGTATAGGATTGCAGCCTATATATTTGGAATATACTGAAGACAGGGAAACTTTTACACAATTGCCATTGTAATTTAATGAAAATAAAACAATCTCGCAGCAATGATTTCATAAGCAATCCAAGGAGCAATCCTACCAAACTTCCAGCATCAGGGTAAGGGTAATACAGCTCTGAGGTTACAAACACACCTTGCGGAAGCCTCCATGACTACCCCTCAACTGAAGGATGCAGCACATGCCCCATTGGCACAGCTATGTCAGTGCTGGAAGGTTGGTTAGGATTGTGCCCTTGGTTTGATTCATAAACCTGGTCACATGTTTTTCTTGCATTTAAGTTTGCTGGAATAGGCCGTGCAGACAGGTGTAATAGAATACCTCTGGAGCGGTGATTTCTCCGAGACAAGGTCTACAAACTCTAAGGCATTCTGGTGTAGTCTCAGTGCATCTTCACTGCGGAAACTTGGATTAGTAAGCCAGTTCAATTCTGCAGATGCAGAAGAAAGACAGATCAGTTAAAAAACAACAACACATCCCACTGTTTAAAACTGCAGGTTTATCTTGTCAGCAGGTAACACAGCTTACAATGAATGTGATTAGGACATCAATAACAATAATTTATTATAGCCATTGAAAGATTCACGAGGCAAAAGCGTAAGAGTTGACACATGGTATAATATTCAGAAATGAGACATCTCTACCTAATAGTACAATGGAAGTTTATTAGAAAGGTGGTCAGGCCACTTTGACTGCACTGTATCAAGCACAAGAATGGGAATTAGATAGAATGTCAAACACAGGTTTACCACCCAAAGCAGCAAACCCCACATCATAGGAACATAGGAATAGCCCCATTAGATCAGGCCAAAGGCCCATCTAGTCCAGCTTCCTGTATCTCACAGTGGCCACCAGATGCCTCAGAGAGCACACAAGACAACTAGATATCTGCATCCTGCTGCCACTCCCCTGCATCTGGCATTCTGTATGACCTATTACCCTCACACCCAGTGATGTCATGCAGGGGGTACGCGGGAGTACACGAGTACCGGTTTCTAGGATTACAGCTGGCCCCGCCCATTCGCCCGCCCACTCGTCGACTCCACCCTCCGCAACGTTTGAATTTCCTGCATGTTTGAGTTGCCTGCATGTTCTCAGAGCCAGGCAGGCAGGCAGGCAGCGAGCGGAGCCTTTCCTTTCCTTGCCACTGAAAAATGAGTTGCTCTGGGGTTTTAACATGATGCCAGGCCTCCTTAACATGTTCTGGGGGTGCTGTGGAATACTGTTGCAACTGTTGGGTCAGTTTAAAATCATCTGAGGCTTTTTCATGTCACTTCCTGCCACGACATCACTTCTGGCTTATGATGTCACTTCCGGTGGGCGGGTCCCGACACGTGCCAATCAAAAGTGAGTACCTGTTCTTAAATCATTTAGATGACACCACTGCTCACGCCCCCAGTGAAGACACCAGATTATGGGTTGGATTTAGCTTTACTAAACTCCAGTATCCATTTTTTTAAAAACATGAAACCCACTAGATATACCGTCCCTCCCTCATCAGTCTGGGGAAGGCAAAAAAAACTGCCATCCACAGCCAATTCGGATGACAGAAAAAAATTCCTACCCAGCCCTCATCCACTTTCCTTTCCCTTTCAGTAATACAGTATTTAATTCTCAAATATATGTTGTGATTTGTCCCATCCACTCCCAATACAGACCAGTAATGTGGAGCAGGGGCAGAGAACCTCACTATGCAATGATCTCATCAAGTGTGTCATGAATGAAATCTTAAAGGAGGAAGGGGAAGTAGGCACATGGTTGTCATGTTTTGCATTTTGTATAGTTCAGCCCTTAATGTTTGTCAGCTGCAATCCAAGAAACATTTAACTGGAGGCAAGTCCCACGGGAATCAGAAGAGCTTAATTCTGAATAAACCTGGTTCAGCTTGCCTGTAAGTCATGTTGATCCACTACCAGACGTCTGGTTGTAATGTTCTTACATACGGGGCCAGGAGATCATATTCAAATTAAGGCACACATTTCACATGTATCATTCTGGCACTTTTAATTGAAAGGTTTTCTGAGATGACAACATCATCATCTTTCTCGTTTGTCTTTTTCAGTAGAATTGGAATCAATCAATCAACAGTATTTATATACCACTTTTTAACACAAAGCGGTTTACAGGCAAATGGTAGTAATAACCAAGTTAAATGGCTCTCTGTTCCAAAGGGGCTCACAATCTAAAAAAAATGCAGAACACCACCAGCAACTGCCACTGGAAAAGACACAGCGCAGGGGTGAATAACACCATGGCTAATGCCAATCTGCAAATCCAGTTAAAATTTCACCTCTGCCACAAACTCATTATCAGCCCAATCCTATGGGTTGTGAGCACTGGGGGAACATACAATCCTCCAGCACTTGTTGCTGAGAAACGGCTGTAAAGCACCTTCTGACAGTGCGCTGAGTAGTGCGACACTAGGGCACTGGCGGAAAGCCCTGGGCAGAGGCCCCCCAAGGCAGGTAAGATTGTGAGGAAGGCAGGAGGAGCAGGGGAGGGTAAAACTGGGCAGAGAGAGGGCTTACCAAGGGCAGGGATCCGAATGCAATGGTGCGTGATTTTCAGTCAAAAGATTTCCATCTTTCCAAAAACATTCAAGGTAGCTTACAAAACCAGATATAAAATACACAATTTTAGATGTACCGACATACCCCAGTATCTGCTGGGGTTCCATTCCGGAACACACACACACACACCGTGGATACCAGAAACTGGGGATGCCTTTTTAAAGATAGGGGAACGTCAGTGGTTTTGCTGCAACAAGGTAAAAAACGAGATTTGTTTAATGTTCCCCTACCTTTTTAGGAGTGAGCGCCTGTTGCTTGTCCCAGCTCCTGCCAACCTAGCCGTTCAAAAGCACATAAAAATGCGAGTAGAGAAATAGGTACCACTTCGGTGGGAAGGTAACGGCGTTCTGTGCGCTACGGCGTATAGTCATGCCAGCCACATGACCACATAAGCTTAGGACAAACACTAGGACAAACACTGGCTCTTCAGCTTAGAAATGGAGATGAGCACCACCCCCTACAGTAAGTCACAACTAGACCATTCGGTTGTGGGGAAATCTTTTCCTTTTTACCTTTTTAACAGGCACCCCAGTATGCATGATTTATATTACGTCGATAACTGAAATTGTGGATACTAGATCAGTGGCTACCAGGGCATGCCTGCATCTAAGAACATAAGAAGAGCCCTGCTGGATCAGGCCATAGGCCCATCTAGTCCAACTTCCTGTATCACACAGTGGCTCACCAGATGCCTCAGGGAACACATGAGACAACAAGATGCCTGCATCTGGATGCCTGCACCTGGCATTCTGAGGTAGTCTACTACTAACGTAAGGAGGTTGCACAACTCATCATGGCCTATAGCCCACGATGGATGGACCTACATTTGTTTTATATATAATTTTGTTTTACTACAGTAAAAACAAACAGTACCAAATCCAATAAAATCTCTCTCTCTCTCTCTCTCTCTCTCTCTCTCTCTCACACACACACACACACACACACATACACTATCAGGGAACATACAACCAGAAACAAGCAGCCACATAAAAACTCCAATAAATAAGTAGCAATGTAAAAATCAAACAACATATCCAAGTAGCCAGGAAAGCAGTCAATAAAATAGCAGTAACCAATACCCAAAACCATCCACTTAACCCCCATTGGGACATCTCTAAAGAGGCTGCAGTTTGTAAATCATAAGGGAGGAAGTTCCATAACTGCGGTGCCACAATAGAGACCACCCTGCTTGCCATCAACCCCCAACATCCATAGTGCAGCATTTGAACCAGGACCCTCTCCCTCCAAGATAGCCTTAAAGGGCAAGCTGGAACCTATGGAAGCAGGCAGTTCCTCAGGTATTCAGGACCCAGTTAGTTGTTGGGACAAGAGACAGTGGTAAATATACAGTCTTGCACATGGGTCATGTTCTGATGTTGGCATATAAAGCCAAAATTATGTATTGTAAAGTCAAAGCTCCCTCAAATCCAGCTGTACTGTGTCTTTAAGAACTAAAAGCACAGGAGGAGAGACCAGTAGCAACTGAGAGAACAGCAGCTTCGTTCTCTCATTTCAGGCTTGCTCCAGGAATAAACAGAGTAAGCAGAATGGCAGGCACTATTTACACTGTTGTTTTTCTCAGTCTTTTTGGCAACAGGCCGGAATGCGTACACAGTGCTTGATTTCATGCAAGTCAGTCGTGCATAAGATGCGAGCCAACTGTACTGTTTTCTCTTGGGGGTAAATTGAAAAATAGCATCCATCTAGTTCAGATGATTATTGTTATATGCATCTATTTAAAAAAAAAACCTAGTCCAAAAATGTCAGGAACTCTTACTGCACCAGTGCCTAAGTTGGCAACCCATGATATAATAAATCAGAGGTTGGAGCGAGTTCAGGGGACTGATGGAGACAGTCTCTTTTCTTACCTGCAGAGAATATTATGCAACATGGGGTCCAATTCTACCCAACTTTCCAGGGCCAATGCAGCCGCAATGCAGCCCTGAGGTAAAGGAACAAATGTTCCCCTACTTCGAGGAGGCCTCCATGACTGCCCCCCCCCACATCAGGGTGCAGCACACACCCCATTGGTATGGCTGCAGCTGAGCAGTGCTGGAAAGCAGGATAAGATTGGGCCCTTGGTGAATGTTCTGTTGAAAGAAGAAAGTCCCATTTTACAGGTAAGTGGTTGAGTTTGAGTCAGTGCATGATTTAAGAAAGGCTCCTGAATCAAGGTGCTACTACAGCTCGATTCTCCAGGAAAGAAGCAATCTTCATTTTTTTTTCTTTTTTTTTTGCAGGAATTGTTCAATCTTTTTTTCTGCAAAGCACGAGTGCTAGAAAATTTTCTTCAAAGGTTTTTGACATTGCTAAGTATGAATCTCACATAAAAATGTGGATAAAGAAGGGGGTGTCATTCTCTTAGGACTTATTACAAAGTTGAGCCACATACATACAATACCTTAAGACTACTTCCAGTCTTATGGTCCCATAAGAATCTCTTGGAGTAAAAGAACCTTCTTTACAATATCAGATATGTGTAACTTCCAAGTTGTCAAGTGCACCATTAAAGAGACACTTCTGGACATAACTGAGAACTCCTTTCTCAGTTTCCACTGAGAACAGTGGAACTCCTTTCCACTGGATATTCACATCAAAGAGCAAACATCCCCATGAGTAACTATAAGGCTTTCTCATTTGATATGAGTGGAGAATTCATGTTTCATTGGTTCTATATGATCAATGTTTTTAAATTGATCATTTAATGGCTATATACATAATGTAACCCACCCAGAGATATAGCAAAAGAAGACTAAAATTAAACAGATCCACATGCAATCCAACATACATATTCTTGTGAGTCAACTCCACTGAAAACACTAAGTTAGTAGGCACAGAATTGCACTGTAAGATAGTATTCTATACTTTATAGCTTGAAAGCAAGTCCTCCCTGTAAGCAACAGTACTTACAGACCAATCCAAAGCATGTTTACTCATAAGTTGATCAACATTTGTGACTATGTCTCTGCCCTCAACACTCTCCTCTCACAGGAAATTAACAAGAGCTCTCTAGCTTTCACGTGTTGAATTTCTGTCTGTCAAGGCAAGTCATTTTTTTTAAAAGGCAGAAATCATAACCGGGTCCAGTTCAGTTGGACCAAAGGCAAATTGGGGGGGGGGGGGAATGCCAGAATCTGAGAACTGGCAGAAGATTCAGGACAAACAAAAGGAAGCACTTATTCATAGATTGTTTAACCGATTTATGGAATGCGGTACTACAAGCTGCAATGCTGTTAAGATGGCTTTAAAGGGGGAATTAGAGACATCCACGGAAAAGAAGTTCATCACAAGTCATCATGGTTATTTGCTGCCTTCCTAGTATACATCTGAATGAGTGTTCAAGTGGTGGGTGAGTTCAGCAAGGCTGGGCCACTGCCTTCAAGCCCTGCTCATGGACTTCCCAGAGGCACCTTGTGGCTGGCGATCGTGGGAGACAGGACCAAGTTCAGGATCTTTAGCCTGATCCAGCGGGGGGCTTTCTTTATAGTGCTGGAATAAGACGCCCTCGCGCTAAGCAGGGATCAGCGCGGCCCCAATGCGACCCCTTGGAAGTGCTGCCTGATGCTGCAATGTGAAGGGTTGTTCCCCTGCAGTGCACTTCAGATCCTCTCCCCCCACCCCCATTGTGTGCTCAGCATCAAAACGAGGGGTGGTCAATGAGTATTCTGACAGATGCAAATGGCCACCCGGGGTAGCCAAGTATCCTCTGCAAAGAGGGAGGCTCTTCGCTGATGGGCAGGCGCAGGACCAGCCGCAAGGACCCTTCAAAGAGGAGGAGCTTCCTGGTGGAGGGCCAGCCCATTAGAGCAGATAGTGGGGGGGGGGAGGGAAAGAGCATTACCTCTTCTGGAGCCTTCCCTCTCGCTCGCCGGTGTGTCCCCGGGGTTTACGGAGTCTGCAAACGCAGGGAAAAGAGCCATGCCACCAGCTCCCGGGGTTACCGCCAGTTCCTTAACTCTACCAAAGAAACCGCGTCAAAGAGAAACAAGATGGCGCGGCCGCCTCGCCCTCCGCATGCTGGGAAGTGTAGTTTCGCTTCACGTTCGTTCCCAAAATGGCGTCAGTTGCTAGGCGCCAAGGAACGGAGACCACGCTAAGCGATGCCGACGAAGTACTGTACGGAATGGCAACAGAGTTTCTCCTTTTGAAGCAGCGACTGTACAATACTTTCTTTGTTGAACAAAGTTTGTCCATTCATCTTTATTTTAGAGCCTGCCTTTCAAACGAGATTTTCCAAGTCGGTGCACAAAGCAATATATGTTTTGTTTTGTTTTTTAAAACATAAACACATGCAGCTGTTCTATAAAGACATAGAATCAGTGGTGTCATCCAAATGATTTAGGAACAGGTACTCACTTTTGATTGGCATTTGTCGGGGTCCGCCCACCGGAAGTGACGTCATAAGCCGGAAGTGATGTCATGATTGTTGCCATGGATGTGATCATGTTTGTAATAACTTCAGCTTGTGGTTAGTGTTGATTTAACTTCTATTGCTTTGCTTTCTAGAGATGTGTATATACATATTTTGCTTCAGCTGTTCTCTAGTTAAATAGCAGGGGCCAGCTTCAAGTGGGCGGGGCCAGCTCAACTTCTAGGAACCGGTACTCGCGTAGTGGTGCGTAGTGGGTGCATGACATCACTGCATAGAATCCCTCAGACTGTATAGTAGTCCTAACCTGGAGTTAGGCCAGCAAAGTGGCTGGCACAAGCATGTGCCATAAAGCATGTTTGGACCACTCTCGGAGTCAGGGGGGATGATCAGTGGTGTCATCCAAATGATTTAGGAACAGGTACTCACTTTTGATTGGCACTTGTCGGGGTGTGCCCACCAGAAGTGACATCATAAGCCGGAAGTGATGTCGTGGCAGGAAGTGAGGTCATAGCCGGAAGTGATGTCATGATGCCGCCACCGCCACGCTGCCTGCCTGCCTGCCTCCTCACAGAAAGTGCAGGCAACGGCTGCGGGCGTGCAGTACGCATGCGCAGCTGCTGAGCCAACCAGCCGACAGAGCCAGCTTCAAGTGGGCGGGGCCAGTTCAACTTCTAGGAGCCAGTACGCACGTAGTGGTGCGTAGTGGGTGCATGACATCACTGGGGATGATGGTGAGTGTCTGTGTGCTGGCCTCTCTGACTCTGAGAGTGATCCAAACATACCTTATGGCAGTGGCATCGCTGAATCCATGTTTTTGTGCAACACCAGATTATGGAATCACAGAATGTGTGGGTTTTTTTAATGGTTCAAACCATGAAGCCATATTGTCAGTAACACCAGGAGCAAGTGAGAAATAACCCAATTTATTGCTGCGTTCTCAGGAAAGCAGCAGGCTCAGTCGTCACAATGATGGCACTTCTGGCCACATCACTTCCATGAGATCCCGGACAGATTTCCATTCTAAAGAGTGGGTCCCAGTGCTAAAACGTTTGAGAACCACCAGTCTAGAGTACCATCTATATGTAGTTGAGGCTCTGGAAATAATAACAGGCCTTGAACCTGACAAAAGTCACAGAGTCTATGTGACAATAACAAATGAGAAAAGCATGAAAACAAACTTATGGAATTAAAAAGCCACCTTGTTCTTGTGCAACAGAATGAAGTGGGTTTTTTTTAAAAAAAACAACAACATAAGTTTGTATGCTTTTCTCATCCGTTGTTGGATTTCTGTTTGTCCTAATCTCATTGCTGGATACACAGTACCATAAATATAAGTACCATAAATATCCAATAGAACGTGCTGGTTCTTGCCTTTCAAGCCCTACACAGCTTGGACCCTCGATAACATCAGGCAGCGGTTTTCAATTGGCAGCTCCCTTGACCTACTGGGGCATTGGCTGCAGCTCCCCCTTAGTGATACAATTCTATACATTGTATAGGACAGAGGATTTTTTGCAAGGATGTTGCTCATAAATTAAATAACTGCACAGACCCCTTCAGTTCCACCATAACTTTACTGAAGAAACATAGAGCTAAATTAGATACAAACGTCTTATTTGATTCCTCCCTTTTAAAATAGCAGCCACTGGGGGCTCAATTCAGAAAGAGGCCATTGGGAGGTAGAGTGTTCAACCATTTTGTCCCCACTGATTTTTCAGCAAAATCCCACCTACCCACCCCCAGAAGTTACTTGCCTTTGAAGGTGCTGTTGCAAATAGGCATTTTTTGGAGAGGGGGGAAGGTGTTCAGTGGGAAATTGGTGTAGGCAGGGAAAAGAGTTCAATATCCTCTACCAACGCTGTGGTCCTAGTCCAGATTGGTCTCTATGCATTGGTCCCCATGCCTGGTTTTCTACCCATTCCTGGTTCTCCTTTGTCCCACTTCCTGTCGACAACCTGTCTCTTGTTCAGATTCCCTATAAAAGTGTTGTGTGTCTCCACTCCAGCCCTTACGTACAATCACAGCTCCTCCATTTCCTACAAATGTTCTGACATGTCTTCTATTCCCTGGAAAGTGGGTACATTCACACCAACAGAGCCCATCTTTCACCATCACTAGGGCAATTCAAAATAGATTACTCAAAAGCCATTTTTATACCTTATATATTTTCTATTTTTATGCCTCATAATAAGTACATCAGTGCTATAAACTCAGATTAATCCCCTTATCCTCACACACGCAGTTTCCTGTTTTTGTGCATTTGGTCTGCAAATCTACCACACAAACCATGTGTACATTTTTATGACCAGAAATTTGGTCCACTGGTTTTTTTGAAACATGGGGAGGGCGTTGTTACTGCCCCATAACTAGCAATTCTTCCAAAAAGATTTAAAAAGATAGTCTTGCTTTCCCTTGGATTCATGTATGAGGTTTTTCTCATTTCCACATATATTCTTATTGTATTATAATTTTTTAACTTTATAGTTATAAAAATTAGCAGCTTAACCAGTCTTTTAGTAAAACAAATATACTGAATTATGTCTCATGATTCAAACACATTTCCTGTAGGCAGCTGAAAGAATTAAATTATAGTTCTCTTTTCATTCCTTTACCATTGCTAATATGATTTTACACTAGCTGTTACAGTGTTCAACAAATTGCTTTACAGTACTTTGAATTAACAATCCCAGTGATTTATTTACTGCTCTGGGTGTTATCCATTACGTTTTCAATTACACTAAAACTTTATTCTACAGTACACTAGGTCTGTTTAGATGAAATGCAGCAGATATTTTTGTGACAGAAACATATAATGCAGACAAAGGACTCAATTTGGGTATGGCACTGGATAATATTACTGTGAATCTAGAGGGAGCTTTAACAGCACTTTTGAACGCCTGCATGATAAAGGATTTTTCAAGCTACTTTGTAATGGGTTGCTTAAAGTAAGATCTGAAATGCATCCACAGGTTGATTTATTGGCCAATTGGGTGTGTTTCAAATTCATGCACATGAAGTAAAACAATGAAATGAATACTTTGTAAAATTCTTTGCTGGAAATCAATATTCTAGATATATTAAGCATAAAAATCATATAGATGTACGAATAGATCCCAGGTAGACACTGATAAATATTCTGCATGTCAAAAGCCTGAGCCCAATTGTTTTATATTTTTTAGGACTTTTTTTGTTTTATTTCTTGCAGAGCTCAGTGTCCAATCTCAGTGCAAAGCACACACAATGTCACAATGCCAAATATGACAAGATATTGGGAGACCTGCAGTGACTGTCACACAAGAGTTGTCTTCAGTTCAGAACAACTTTGGGGCTTTACTTCTAATCAGCTCCCCAGGTGCTGGGGGGAAAGGGTGTTTAATGCTCTTTCTTCATCTAAAGCTCTCCCCAGGGGCGTAGTTAAAGAAGTGCAGGGGGTTCAATTACACCGGGCAACAAGCTTTAGGGGGCACTAAGCTGAGCTTGACACTAGTGCCCAAAATTGTGAAAACAGTTTTGAATATATGAATAATACCATTACGTTATGTATCATTGGAAAGGTAATTTTATTTAATGCAGAAGGCAATGAAACAAACTGGAATATAATATGCACACCACTCTGAGCTCCTTGGAAGAAGGGTAGTAGAAAAATGTGAAAAAATATGAATGAATGAATGAATGAATGAATGAATGAATGAATGAATTTGTCATGGGAGGATATTAAAAATTTATGGGCTCCTTGTGTCAAATGACCTAACTACGTCACCACTGGGGGGGGGGACTGCGGACTTGGGGGCAGCAGGAGGGGTCTTGCTGCTGCGTGTGGATGCAGGTCCCCCCCCCCCCCTTTTCATCTTTTTTAAAGTCCCAGGTGTGCTTTCACTTCCGGAAGTGACATCACTTCCTGTTGAGACGTCACTTCTGGGCATCATTTTGTCCTTGGCACTGGGCTAGACTTTCATTAGCTACACCACTGGCTCTCTCAAAACCTTTCCCCATGAGGGAAATATACAGATAACTCGCAATGCCTGTATATTATCTCCCTATGGGACAACTATGAGAAAGGCTATTTTGAATGCAACAATAGTGCAGGGAAAAGGCTTTCCTTCTGCACCACTTCCCCAATCTGAACCTCCCCCACAGCTATGTTGAACTAAAACGTCTTGCAGCAGCATCTGGTTTGTCCCTCAGAAGAGTTCCATCAAAGCAGGCCATCCTCGTGCTCCATGCCACAGACAGATACACAGACACAAAGACTCACCCTTGTCAATAACAAACCTGCATGCAGGTATCCATCATTCTTTCATTCTTGGGTGGTAGGGAACTGTTCACTTAGAATCTGTTCATAAATCTGACTAAGCTAAAGGAAAATTCCACCTTTTCTCTCTCTCTTTCTCTCTCAAAATCAGTCAAACAGTATCTATATACTTTCACATATTCAAGTACAAGGGAAGTAGTTCTGATATACAGACTCAAGGCTTCTTAAGTTGTGAAACTCCAATCAATCAATCAATCAATCAATCAATCAATCAATCAACAGGTACTTATATACCGCTTTTCAATATGAAGTTCACAAAGCAGTTTACAGGCAATAATAAAATTAAAAAAGTTAAAGGGCTCCGTGTCCCAAAGCGCTCACAATCTAAAAAAAAAGCAGACCACCAGCAACAGCCACTAGAAAGACTTCAGGGGTGAAGAGGGACAATTACTCTCCCCCTGCTACATATAAGAGGAACAACACTTGAAAAAGTGCTTCTTATCCAGTTAGCAGGGGTACCTGCTAGAATTCATCACCTTGAATTCTCCACTGACTTTGGTTTACTCGCATTCAGAGACTGGTTGCCAACTCTGACTGAGAGCGCAATACTATACCTGCTTTGTGCTGGCGTCATGCTCTTACGCATGGAATACGGAGATGACCAGGGCCCTGGATGAGATCGCTCCTGAGCGTCCCCGGCCCAGTCGCAGAATCAGGGCAGCTCCTTGGTTCTCTGAGGAGCTGCGAATGATGAAGCGACAGGGCAGACGACTACAGCGTCGGTGGCAAAAGACTCGTGCCAAATCTGACTGGACACGGGCTAGGGCCCAGTTAAAAGCTTATTCTAGGGCAGTGGTGGCGGCTAAGAGGGCACACTTCTCTGCCACCATTGCATCTGCAGAGAACCGTCCGGCTGAGCTCTTCCGTGTGGTCCATAGTCTTTTACATCTTTCCCCCCCTACTGGTGGGGAGGAGCACATGGAGGTGTGACGAGTTCGCAAAACATTTTGCAGAGAAGGTCGATCAGATTCGGCATGACTTGGACGCTGCTGTGGGCATATCTAGTGATGTCCCCGGGGAACCTGTCTATCCTATCATTTGGGATTCTTTTCAGCTTGTAGAGCCTGAGGATGTGGACAGGATTCTCTGGAGTGTGAGACCTGCTGCTTGCCCCCTCGACCCTTGCCCGGCATGGCTAATTAGAGCTGCCCGGGGAGGGCTGGCCGAGTGGACAGGGAGGGTGGTGAATTCATCTCTGAGGGAGGGGGTGCTCCCGCCTGCTTTGAAGCAGGCGATGGTTCGCCCCCTCCTGAAGAAGCCCTCCCTGGATCCCACAAATTTAAACAACTTTCGGCCAGTCTCGAATATCCCATTTCTGGGCAAGGTGATTGAGCGGGTGGTGGCGTCCCAGCTTCAGAGGGTACTGGAGGAAACGGATTATCTGGACCCATTCCAATCTGGCTTCAGGCCGGGTTTCAGGACGGAGACTGCCTTGGTCGCCTTGGTGGATGACCTTCGCTGGGGGATGGACAGGGGAAGTGCGACCCTGTTAGTCCTGCTGGACCTCTCGGCGGCTTTCAACACCATCGACCATGGTGTCCTTCTGGGTCAGCTGGCCGGGTTGGGGCTTGGAGGCACTGTTTTGAAGTGGTTCCGCTCCTTCCTGGCTGACAGATCCCAGAAGGTGGTGCTGGGGGATACTTGTTCGGCACCCTGACCTCTTAGGTTTGGGGTGCCGCAAGGTTCCATCTTATCCCCCATGCTGTTTAACATCTACATGAAACTGCTAGGAGAGGTCATCCGGGGGTTTGGAGTGGGGTGCCATCAATATGCTGATGACACCCAACTTTATCTCTCCTTTCCCCCTGATTCTGAGGAGGCGGTTGAGGTTCTGGATCACTGTCTGGAGGCGGTTGGGGGCTGGATGCGGGCGAACAAGCTGAAATTAAATCCGGATAAGACAGAGGTGCTTTTGGTTTGGAAATCCAAACTCTGCTAACTGGGCAAGAGGCACTTTTTCAAGTGGTGTCCTCCTATATTTAGCAGGGGGAGAGCAATTGTCCCTCTTCACCCCAGCACAGTGTCTTTCTCGTGGCTGTTGCTGGTGGTGTTCTCCATTCTTTTAGATTGTGAGCCCTTTTGGGACAGGGAGCCATTTAACTTGAATGTTATTATTTGCCTGTAAACTGCTTTGTGAACTTTGTGTTGAAAAGCAGTATATAAATACTAGTGATTGATTGATTGATTGAAATCCACAGCTCAGGTATTGGACTATCATCCTGCTCTGAATGGGGTCGCACTTCCTCTGAAGGAACAGGTTCACAGCTTGGGGGTTCTCCTGGATCCACAGCTACACCTGGAGTCCCAGGTGGCGGCGGTGGCCAGGGGAGCCTTTGCTCAGCTTCGGCTGATTCGCCAGCTGCGGCCGTACCTGAGCTGTGCGGACCTGGCCACAGTGACCCATGCCCTAGTGACATCTAGATTAGATTATTGCAATGCGCTCTATGTGGGGCTGCCTTTGAAGACAGTCCGGAAATTACAACTAGTACAGAACGCGGCGGCTCAGGTGGTTGCTGGGGCACGTCGGTTTGACTCTGTCGAGCCGTTGCTCCTGCGACTACACTGGCTGCCGGTTCTGTTCCGGGCCCAATTCAAGGTGCTAGTTTTGACTTTTAAAGCCCTTTACGGCTCAGGTCCAGGGTATTTGAGGGACCGCCTCCTTCCATATAATCCTACTATACCCGTACTCTTAGATCATCTGGGGGGGGGCCTTTTGACTATGCCGCCACCAGGAGAAGTGAGAGGGGTGGCGGCCAGGAAGAGGGCCTTTTCGGTGGTGGCCCCCCAACTTTGGAATACCCTCCCCTTCGAATTGAGAACTGCCCCCTCTTTGTTAACATTTCGGCGGGGGATGAAGACCTTTTTATTTCAAAAAGCTTTTAACTGTTGACAGGCGGGCTAGCTGGCTGGTTATATTTTTATATTTTATATTTTATGATCCACAGGGCTTGTTTTTAAATTCTGTTACTTTGTTTTAATTTTTGTGTTATTGTATTATTTTAATATGGTTTTTAAATTGTTTTTACGTTAAGTTTTATATTTTACTATATTGTTGTAATGCCGCCTTGAGTGCCTTCGGGCAAAAAGGCGGGGTAGAAATTCAATAAATATATAAATAAATAAATTACGCCTATCCAGCACTGTCGCACACATGCCGTCAAGTGCATCTGTGCCGGCTAGTCAGGAGCTGGATGGGCACAAGCAGCAGCGTCGGCGCATGGGTGCCGCTGCGCCCATCAGCAAAGTTGGTTGTGAGCAGCGCTTGGCCGGCGCAGGAAGTCACCAAGGGCGTTCCAGAGGCCTGTGCAGTGGCCGGCGACGGGGGCGGTGATGCACAATGGCTGTAGTGCCACATCCTAAACTAAATCGGGCCGCTGCTGTGCATGTTCTGCGCCTGCGAAACAACAGGCGCAGATCTGAGCAGCCCCATAGGGCTGGCTGGGGCTTTACCCAGGTGCAAGGGGAAAACCTCCCCTTGCCCTGCGCTGTGCTGCCGCCGCCTCCCAATGGCCTTAGGATGCAGCCCTGCTATGTCAGCCTTGCTATGTCGGCACAGCTTAGGATTGTGCTGTGAAGCTATTCCTGGAGATTTTTATTGTGTGAAAAAGTAACTTAACTTCCGTTTTCAGCATGAACCACATAACGTCCCAAACTGTGAGCTGTGGCTCGCTGGGGAGTGGCGGAAACCAGCCGGGGGAGCTGTGGAATCCTCATGAGAAACCTGCCACTCTATACAATGTATAGGATTGTAGCCCTAATGGGGAGCCTCAGCCAACATTCCAGAATGTTCCTTTAAATAATTATAAAAAATTTTTTTTTCAAAATAAAGCCACCTGCTAGTTGAGGGGAAGTAAAGTCTGGATTAGTGAGAATAGAGATTTTGTGCACTACATAAAACAGCTCAATTGGAAATAGTTAATGGCTTTTTTGTGACCAAAGAAAGGATAATTGATTTCCTTTTGTAGAGACTGTGAATGAGGGGTGTGTGTGTGTGTGTGTGTGTGTGTGTGTGTGTGTGTGTGTGTGTGGTGTTGCTGTTGTTGTTACATTTGACTTGAAATGTTGTTTTGGGAAGATGTACACTTAACTGTTTTGCTGTTTGACACTGTTATCCAGTCATGTATTTATGTGTTTTAAAAGGAAAAAAAAAGGCTTACACTAAGAAATCCACTCAACGGCCACTTCCTTTTCAGCATCACATGGCTTCAGCCACAAACATTAGCACATGTTTCCATTCATCCTGTTCACCATCAGAGTCCCTGGGCTTCAGCATGTAATAATGCAAGCAGGTGATTAACGCTTCCTTCGCTTTTGGCCTACTGAATTTGGTTAATGCGGTTATAAACAAGATGATGAATTCTGACATGCCGAAGAAGCCAGCCTCAATAAATTACACTGCTAGTCTTTTATTGATATTGAAATTATAAAATGATTTACTGTTGCACTGGTCAGTTGCTGGAATTAGATGCAATATCGTATCTCAGCAGAAAGCTCTGCAGTTCCTAAACAATCAATATAACAGAGGTTTGGGGCGAGTCAATACATATGCAGTAAAGGAGCCTCTGCAGTGCACTGAATCGGAAGACGCTGCAGTTGTAAAATATTAAATGGGCTTGCTAATAGAGACAGGTTACTGTGACCTTAGTGTATTGAGATATCATCACAAGTTACCGTAAATCAAAGCGGTAAATCTTCATTCATAAACTACTGATGGTTTAATATGCAGAAGACATAGATGGATATATGAATGAGATACAAATATCTCAGAAGAATATTCATTTTAAGACATGGTCTGTTTGCACATACACTCTCCAATAAAATTAGTTGCCTTATCCAGTGCAGATGCACTCAGATAAACAGAATTTGAGCCCCACCTTCCCAGTAGTGTATAGCCAGAGCAGGGGGGGGGCAGTAAGTAGAGCAAGTGCCGCTACATGCTGTGTAAGCGGCCCCTCTCCTTCGCCATCAAAGCCATTCATGGCAGCAACAGTAACTCCTGCACATTGCTGTCACCGCCCTGAATGGCTCCAATGGCGAGGGAGAGAGAGAGACCCCTTACACACCATGTTGTGGTGCCTGCCATACTTACCACACTGCGACCGCCGCCCCCGCTATGCTTCTTGCCCTACATGTTGCACTAGTTGTACGGACAGTATGGAAGTACTAAACAACTGTTGTTTGACAACATGGGTATTAGTACAACTAAAATAACGGCTGTGCAGCTGCTTCAGATAGAAAGGGTTGGGCTGCCCCACTAACAGGCATTTTTTTAGTGGTGGGAAGAGCAACTGTCCCTCCCTTAGCATAGCTTGTTTTCCTAGTAGTTGTTTTGCTGGTGTTTCTCTTGTACCTGTTAAATTGTGAGCCTGTTTGGGACAAGGAAACTTTTATTTATTATTTCCTTATTTAAGAGATTTCTACCCCGCCTTTCCTCTACCAAGGCAGATGGCCAAGGCAGCTTACAATTATTAGAGGGAAATAGGGAAAAAAAGCAATAAATAAAAATAATAAAACAATAAAATAAGCAATAAAATTAAAACAAATAAAAACAGGGTAAAAACATCAGAGGAGGACGACAAACTATTTACAGTGCAGGTTGTGCTGCAGAGGCACAAGAGGCAGACATGTCAACATCCAACGCCAGATGAAACAGAAAAGTCTTGAGCCCTCGCCGAAATGCCAAGAGTGAGGAGGGAGATCTTAGATCCCCAGTTCCATAACTGCGGTGCCACTACCAATAAGGCTTTGCCCCCTGCCCCTTTGACTTTTCCCTTTGCTTTCAGAACTTCTTGCTGCTGCTAAAAAGCAGCATATAAAATCTTTTTAAAAAAACAGATTTGAATAACCAGTGAGCATTTCGCCTGGTGCAGTATTTCAAAGGAGACACATGTTGGTGGCAGAACATGCAACCACCACATATCCTGGGGAAGCTCACAACAGGTGACGTGCTGGAAAAGATCGTCAGCTTCTGGTAATCAAATATGTATACAGGCATGCCCCTGGTACCCACTGGTTTGGAATCCACAGTTTCAGTTATCCACAGATACCATGGATACTGAGACACCTATTACAAAGAGAGGGGAACATTAAACAAATCTCTTTTTTTTTAACCTTGTTGCAGCAAAACCACTGATGTTTCCCAATCTTTAAAAAGGCATCCCCAGTATCCAGTTTCAGATATCCATGGTGGGTCTTGAGCGGAATCTCAGCGGATACCAGGGCATACCTGTACTACCAGTGCCTCAGAATAAGGTGACAAGCTACTGATAGCTGTCTTCCAACCATACACCCACTCCTTTTTAAAAGCCAACTGTTCGAGCAATCATCACAACATACCATTCTTTATTGTACTGAGTGCTATGAAAAAATACAACCCATTGCAGGCAAACATCATCATGATCCTTTGTTTCACTGTTTACTTATTTTATGTTTCCATGCTATGAATACCTTCCCACTGGGCTTCTGAAAGGATAACAAGAACCAACTCCTCAAGAATGTTCAGCATTATTTATCCTTATAAATACTGTATATTTATTTACAGGATTCAGGGGCATTTCTGTTTTTCTTACCGTTTATACGACATTTGTTCATAAAAACAAATTCCATACACGATTCAGAATTCAGGGCCTTCTTTCTATAGGTACTTTAGAAGGCTCAGTTCCTAACCAACCATATAGGAACCTGTACCCTATTTCACATAAATGCACATTCAACAATTTTTGCAGAGATAGCAGAAACAAGATGGGAAATAGTTCAATCTGCCCGTCAAGGACAAAAGAGTCACACTATACTGCAAGCCTGCCAAGGATTTTCCTGCATTAACAATATAAATATATAACTACGCTACTTTAGCCAAGTAATTTCAATGACTAGACAAATATTCAGGAATGCAACCTAGGAGAATGGGTATAAATGAACCAGTCATGCAAATAATTTCTTCTGGTCTTTTGACAACTAAAAACTTCGTGCGGCGGGGGGGGGGGAGACACAAGCAACACTCAAACCACAGAATCTACACAAACAGAAGCCCATATTACATCTCCAAGTTCCGCAGTTCAAAGACTGCAGCCATGCAACCAGCAAGGGGAAGAGATGCACAGATTTTGGAGTACAGCAGAAGGCATAAAAGTACTAAGACCAAAGAACGTGTATTTAAAAAAAAAAAAAACCTGAAAGCAATTTTAGAAAGGCTTCACTCACTTCACATAGCACATCAACCATGAGCGGCAACTTCTCTTTCAAACTGTTTTCAGTCTCTGGGATGTGAGGGGGGGGGAGAAGCACTATCTCTTCTCAGACAAAGTCTGAGACTTTAACAGAAATTAACAACCGAATCCTGTACATGTTTAGAGAACCAGTGCTGTTTTGTTCAATGGGCTTACTCCCAATAACTGTTTAGCTGGAGACAATCATGAAACAAAAGATTTATTCTACCATCTTTAACTGTTTTTAAAACTATTCCGTTTCAAGCTGTAGCCTTCTTTCAAAATGAGCATAATAAACTCTTAAAAGCATTGTGCAATTTTTTTGGTTAAAATTCAGTTTATGTGAATACTAAAGAGCTTCATATTCTCATTCCACAAATAAAACGTCAATCAGTTATTGCAGGATAATTTATTCTCCTTCTGCTTGTGTTCCCAAAGCCTGCATTGCATACATGGTCATCTTGCTTGTGTAACACCGTATTTATTTATTATTTATTTGAAGAATTTATACCCCACCTTTTCCATGCCGAAGCAAATGCCCAAGGTGGCCTACATGAGCAGGCTAGTCTAAACCACCATTTTTTTTTAATGGAGTTTTTACAAATCTACAGTATTCTTGTGATCTGCCAATCCTCAGGCCCAGATGGTTGCCTTCACAGTGCGGTTCTCTCCTTTGGCTGCCTGCCATCAAGCCTCAGCAGGCAATCGCAAGTCAAGCCTGGACAGGTCCTCAAGGTTGTATTCCCTTCTTTGTCGGCTGGCCTCCTCACACACTCCACCACAACTCTCACTTGCAGTGAGCTAATCAGCTCCACAGCGACTCTGTTCTGCCACCACAGGTACTGCAGCTTGTCACAGCCTGGCCTTCGTCTCCCATCCAAAAGCAAACCGCAGATTTTCCTGCTTAGCTTCAGGCAGTACCAGCAGCTCAACCTCCTGTCCACACCTCCTGCCCTTTGCACTTTTTAAAGCATGTTTCTTTGCACTTTTTAAAGCATGCTTGTATCTAGAAATGTGAGCTTTCCTTGGACAGGTCTGGTGTACCGTGTACGTCTGGAGTCCTTGCTAGTAGCAACGCAGGCAGCCATGCTGCCAACATGGGCGCATCAAGAATATTAATGCACATTTTGTGCTCAGCCATCCAGATGTCAGATCTTTAACCACATGCCAAAACTACTGTGATGATGGTAACAGAAGACTTCATGATTTCAACTACTATTGTTGCATTTATTAACAATCCGATTAAACACTTTATCGTTTTCACATTTTTCGTGAATTGGTAATCAATCACCTCTTCCTATGTATCTATCTAGTAGAATTAAGGGTGATTTTTCCCCTTATACAAGATCCGATGGGTCATGGCAATTTTAAAAGGGAGGGAGCAGTAATCAATCAATCAGATCAACATATTAAGGCAAAACTCCAAAGACTTACACTTTTGATAGAATCTCTGACTTTCCTTTCTTTGGACAGATCGATGTATGGCACCCCCTGCCATATACCAATCTGGTTTTAAAAATTATTTGTTTCAAAAGTGGTTTATTGTGAGACATAGGAGGTTGCTGTTTAAGAAACATAAGACTTTGGCACACCAGACAAATGGTGTGGTTCCAACTAGGGGTGTGGTTTTTTTGGTAATATTTTTTCCAAAATTTATTGATTAAAATAGCAAATTGTGATGTTTTTATTCTGCATTCTCATTCCAAGTTCTCATTTTTATTAATTTTCAATGCTTTAAAAGTGTACAGTACTAGGTAGATGATACAGACGATATAGTGTCAGCAGATGCAGCCACAATATTATTTCTAATTGGAAAAGTAATCTATTTTGATTTCTGGAAAATATCTTAAACACCAAAATGCGGTATTTTGTATTTTTATTTAGATACTTTAACCACCAAAAAGCAGTTTTCAACAACAAAAAATCCACCCCTAGTTCCAACCTTAGAAAATAAGGTGCATTCTGGAGCAACAGTAGTGTTCTGAATTGAATAAATTCATTGTGTTTTATGGTGCGATGCTGTTCTTGAATATGAAACAATATATTTCAAAATAAGATGCCTCTACCTCTAACTAAATAGTATCCTCTCCAACAAACATACATGAGAAGGCCACGATATACAACCATTGGCAATATAAGTATATCCTGGCCAAGGAAAACCATTTCATAAAGAATTCCACAAAGTTTAAATTAAGTGACTTCAGACAGGTCTTCAACATTTAGAAGATGAAACACTAAATGCTAGCATTTCAACTTCTGAATGTTGAAGTCCTGTTTGAGTTCAGTGGGACAATTTTTAATTTTGTCAATTAAAGCAAAATAGGAGTGAGGAGAAACCACCGAAACTCTGCCTCACTTTCAGAGATGACAAAAATTCTGATATTGTGGATCAAAAACAAGTACCACACATCTTAGTTAACAACCCAATCACTTCTCTTTTCCCACTGAAATTTACAGGATTAAAAGCCATTGGACTTCAGTTACCTGGGGCTACAATCCTATACACACTTTCCTGGGAGTAACCCCATTGAACACAGTGGGACTTACTTCTGAGCAGACATGCACAGGATTGCACTGTCAGTTGTGAACAAGATATCATGTAAACTTTGCTAATGTTAATCAGTGATTAGAAGCGCCATCTTATACTAATATGCAAAACAGAAGCAACAATATGAATGCTGAAGCAAAGAGAAGCCTCTGTTAGAAGCACAGGCCTGAATCCTATAGAATAGCCATCTTAGAATCCCAAAATTTAGGCTTCTGTCTGAAAAGCAGAAGTAGTTAGGAAAACCACAGAACGAACAAGCAAGAAAGCGTTCTTGAGAATCTATACTGATAGAAAAAAATGTAAACCGATCATGTTGATGCTAATAATTACCATACAGTATATTCTCTGTTTTCGTAATACCAGCGAGGATGGCAGAGCGGTGTATTTTTAACAGATCTCAGCAGGATATTGTCGTTTCAAAAATATATACTAGTATGTTTGGAATGCCATTTTATTACATCATAGGTCTAATTTTACATTGCTGTACCTAGAAAACTTCCATCCTAACATAGTATTACGGTTTTGAACTGTAACACAGTTAAAACATGTACAGTACAAATACTAAATACAGGTACTACATTCCATGTTTCTTTGGTGTTACATTGAATACATGTTAAACAGTGTTGCGAAGCTAACACAATCACTTGCAACCTGTTTTCATTAGTTGTAGGTGTCGTTTATTAGTCTTAACTACACAGACAAGTTCCTATCTTATATACAGAATAGTATGATTCTCAATTTCTGCCTTATCCTTCAAAACACCGGGTTTCTTTATTAACTGGGAAGAGTTTTAGCTGTATCAGTAAGTAGAGTATTTAGCTATCATTACAATAAAATGTTTCTGTTGAAATCCATACTATTACTTCCATAGTCAAATAATTCATTTCACAAGTAAGAACAGTGATTTATCAATGTTCTACCAAAAGCAAACCCAATTCCACCCCAAATGCACAGATTTTTGACATTATACGGCATTCATCATTAGCCTTTATTCTCAATTGCATTACTAGCGTAACCAGCTACAAAGAGGACTCTATAATATTACAGTATGTTGAAGGCAGTTTGGGTAGATGCAGTTCATCATTCAGGAGTGAGACAAGTTACACTTGCTGAAATGCCCTCTCCCGTACAGTCAGTGCACGTACAGGGGTCCTGCACTCTGTATCTGCTCACTCTACAAATTACAGCAAATGACATTTTTAGTATATGCTTAAAACTGAAATATTATGCACCTTCTAGGATGCACACTTCACTGAAAACTGTGGGGCTTACTTCTAAGTAAGTGTGTACAGGCTTATACATACATTGGACTTTCCATAATTTAAGATTTATCTTATGCATACAATCACTATTTCATACAAGTGTTTTAAAAGAAAACAATTTATATTACAACATAGACTACAAATTGTTTTGCTGAAAATAGTCTGCCTTCACAGCCATTTTGCACCCAACTTTTTCCAAACGTTATTTGGCTGATATTGATATCACTGCCCCATGGCCCTGTGTTGAATTACCAAGAAAGACAAAAAAAATGGACTTATATGTTCTTTTGCTTCATTCTCACAAACAACATACCTCAATTTACAAATACAGTACTTAAAATCACAAAAGTATTACAGAGACTGCAAAGATGTGTATGATTGGGCTACCCTCTGGTTCAGTAATTCTAACTTTTTATGGTTTTGAAGAATATGAGATATTTACACCTGCAAGTTCAGCATTGGTTTGGAAGAAGAATAAAGGCACCTTTCAATTTAAAAACATTTTATTTAGCAAACCTTGTTAAAGGACAAAAAGGAAAATGCATTCCAAATTAAATCAATAACAGGTAATAAAACTAATCTGGATATCCTTTTGCAACAAAACTCCAGAACCTGATCATGAGGCTCAGCTCAGCTTTGAATTAGGATTTTTCCTACTATTTAGCAAAGTAATCAATAACTGAAGCTTCATGGAATTGAATGTCTTGCATTCATCTACTTATTTGCTGACTCACCCTGAACGCAGCTCTTGAAAATGGGTAACAAAAACTTCGCGACCGCAAAAAATTATTCAAGTGATTTTAACCGGACAAAGGGGTGTTGACATGTTTTCCGGGGTGGGGCGGTAATTCTGCCCCACGCCCTTGATTTGGGACAAACAGGTATTGAAAGAAGCAGTGCATCCCTTTTTTAAACCCAATTGCACCGTGAAGGGACGATAGGGAGCCTTCGGGCTACCTATTTAAAGCTTGCTCTTTTATAGATTCCTCTCTCAAGTGTCAGAGCACGGCAAGAGCACGGCTTTGAAACTGAGCGATCCGTCCCAACGATCTCTAAACCAAGGCCAACGATATTGATACTTTTGGATGCGGTTACTGCGCGTCTCAAATGGAGGAGCCTTTTCCTTTCCAAGTTCACCGAGAGTTTGCATGTGGGTGGGCGGTCATTTCAAGGAAGGGGATGCTTGGAAAAGGTAGGGCTCCAGAACAATCAAGCCTCCCCCCCGCCCAAGCTTTCTCCGGAGGAATGGCAGTGAGCAATTGCGATGGGAGGTTTGATTGCGCCATGTGTCACCGTGCAGCTCTGAACTCAGGAACTGCTCCGAGGAAGTGCCCTACTTAGCAGGGAAAGAAGGAGAGGCGAGATATGGGTGACACATATCTGCGTCCCAGCTGATTGCGCTGCTTGCTTCCGATGGCTACACCATGACCGCGTTTCCACACGGAAACAACACTGCGCACTTTCCTGCCGGTTCGCTCAGGGCTGGAAATGGCTCGTTCAAATGGCAAGCCAGAGCCCTACTCCAGCCTGCCAAGGCAACGACAGGGGAGCAACTCTGCAGCCACCCCTTCTCCTTTTGCAAACTCATCAATCACGGCCCCGCTGTACAACCAGCGACGCAACTCGTGCAAAAGGTCCCCCTCCCCCCCCCCGTCCGTCCCGCTCCGGCTCAGCCATTCACACAAAACCATCTCCGGCACATTCACTCGAGCATCATTACTTGACGCATTGCAGGTACAGGACCGCCAATCACGGCGCTCGTCTCTTCCCAGCCAACCATTGCAGGGTCCCTTTGGCCAATCGGAAAGCGCTTCACAAAGCCACCGCGAAGACGCCTCGGCAGCTCGCAAGCGTTATAGGCTGGGCCAGAAACTGGAAAAGAAAAAAAACAACAGTTGGTAACCCTCCGCGAGGAGATGTAATCCCTTCCCGTCGATTAATTCACATGCAAACGCTTGGCTTCCTCCAGCTGCCAGGGCTGGGGCGCTTTCTAGGCGCGAGGTGGCCTCGCTTTCGGGTGGCAGGTGAGCGTGGTCTAGCCTTACAAGTGGTGACTTCTCCACTTCAGTCGTGGTCGCCGAACAGAGCTCAGCTCTGCGCAACAGCGGTGCTGGCTCTGGCTGTTCCCAGCGCGGGCGTGCGCGCATCTGTGCTTTCGCTGGGTGGGCTGCGGAAGTTCAGTGGGACTCTTGTCTTGGACTGCAACAGCAGCGCCCCAGAACGCGGGCAGACAAAGCTCCTTTTATTTAGGCTTCCTTTCATGCAAATCCAGTAAAACCCACACAGACCGTGCCTGCGGATCCTCTCCTTCGGGTGACTGCAGGCTATGCAAAGCGCCGGGCTTTGTTTTTATTCTCGCGCTTCCTCACAAATATTGGGTGTTAGTGTTGTTTACAGCAGACCCAGAGGGAGCCCCCGAAGAAGAAGGTCGTGGAGAAGGAAGAATGACCGCTGCTTTCCTTTCAGTCCTCCTCCTTGAGCAAAGAAAGGTCCCTTGTTCCAAAATCTCGCCATCAAATACAGGGGCCTCCTCAAAGCTCCAGCGTAGTCGCACTTTGAAAGCACACTAAAATAATCCTGCAAGGGCGGAAAGCAGCAGAGGGGAAGAATTGCAATGGAAAATTCCTTTCCTCCCCGATTCCCTATTGGAAGCTGCTTTTGCTTAATAGATGGCACCAAACGGCCAATGCTATTGTGCCAATGTACAAATCGATGGTAAGGCCACATCTGGAGTACTGCGTGCAGTTCTGGTTGCCACATCTCAAAAAAGATAAAGGGGAACTAGAGAAGGTGCAGAAGAGAGCAACCAAAATAATTACTGGGCTTGGGCACCTCCCTTGAGAAAAAAGGCTGCAGCGTTTGGGGCTCTTCAGTCTGGAAAAAAGGCGTCTGAGGGGGGACATGATTGAGGGCACAATCCTAACCTGGAGATAGGACAGTAAAATTTGGCTGGCACAAGGACCACCGTAAATTGTGTTTGGACCATTCTTGGAGTCAGGGAGGATGGCGCGTGTCTGTGTGCTGGGCTCTCTGACTCGGAGAGTGGTCTAAACATACTTTACGGTGTCCCTTGTGCTGGCCTAACTAGGTTAGGATTGCACCCTGAGACATACAAAATTATGCATGGGATGGATGGAGGGATTTTTTCCCTCTCACAACACCAGAACCAGGGAACATCCACTTAAATTGAGTGTTGGAAGAATTAGAACAGATAAAATACATTTTTTTACCCAGCTGGTAATTAATCTGTGAAACTCCTTGCCACAGGAGGTGGTGATGGTGTTTGGCCTGGGTCCTTTTAAAAGAGGATTGGACAGATTCATGGAGGAAAAGTCCATCGCAGGCTACAGACAAGAATGGATATGTTTCTAAAATATTTTAGATGTAGGCTACCTCATATTAGGTGCAAGGGAGAGGCAACAGGATGCAGGCATCTTGTTGTCTTGTGTGCTCCCTGAGGCATGTGGTGGGCCACTGTGAGATACAGGAAGCTGGACTAGATGGGCCTTTGGCCTGATCCAATAAGGTTATTCTTATATTGCATTTAATATACTGTTGCACACAGTTGCATTTAATGTGCAGTTAGACTTAAAAACAAACAGTGAAACACATTCACAGAAAGATGGCTCTGTCAGAGGCTGTTAGCATCTGGCATCTCGAATATTAGCCAAACCTCATCCCCATCTCCAACATAAAGCCCTCCACTTACTATTGTGTACCTTTTTTATTACATATCGTTTAAATTGTACATCACTTGGGGGTGGTCTTCTGGGCATAATAGAGAGGCATTAAAACTGGTGGTTTTATAGAGAGGCATATAGCACTGGTGGTTAAGTGGAACCTCACAGTCCAAAAGCAGTATACCTCTACCAGGTGTAGGGGACAGACAACAGGGTGGGGGTATTTCTTTCATGTCCTTATAAGGCATCCAGCTTAAGCACAGTTGCAAACAGAATGCTGTACTAGCAGGACCCAATTCATCGGGTCTCTTGTTATGCCTCAGCCCTGGAGGAAAGGCAGAGATCTCTAGGAAAGAGAATACTGTGAAAGTGAATCAGTGTGGACAGTGTTTTCTTTGCTGCTTCTCTCTCTCCTGCTGTCATTTGACTCACCCAAACCTCACACTAGGATAATTTATCTTTCTCTGATCACAGTCTGAGGCTCCCAAACAAAGCAGTTGGAGAATAGCCCTCGGGGTGTGCCAAGTGGGGGCAAAGACAGGAAAACACTGTCTAACTACTTGGTCTCCCATTTCCCAGCCATCTCCTGACCAGAACACCACACAAGAGAGCTGGGAGGAGCAGGGATAATTGCAGTAACTCCCACTGTCCTTTCTCCAGCCATTCATGGAAGTAATGGGGCATTTGTGGGTCTGATTTTAAGTGTCCAGAAACTGCTACATAAAAATTGCTACATAAAGCATAGGTGCCGGCGCCGCCCAATTGAAAAAAGGCCAGGTGTGAGTCTAACCTGTGCCCCATCATATATACTTTAAGATGAATTACAGAAACCTAGTTTCATAAGGAAGCATTTCAGATTCTGAGATATCAGCATCAGTTTTCTACAAGGCAAGGCATGTGGAATTTGAGTGGGCATACCACTGTACACAAATATAGGAAATGGCTGCATTTTTGTGTGGTTGCACACCCACCAGCATTTCAGCAATGAAACAGGGACATATTTATGTTCTTGTAACACCCTAATTCTCACACGGTGGATCATATCCAAGCCCTTCCTGTTACACACTGCTCTAAGCTCTGCCTCATGTGCGCCTTGTGTGTTTTTTTCCCATTGGAAAACAACCAACAGTACAATCCTATACAGTTTTACTCAGTAAATGGGATTTACTCTCAATAAAGTGCATTGGCTTGCAATCCAAGAGTTCTGGGGCACCTTGAAGCGTAAAAAGTCTGTAAACTGCTTTGTAAACTTTTTGTTGAAGTGTGGTGGTCATCATGGCAGTGGTGTAGTAGTAGTAGCAGCAATTAATAATAAAGATTGTTGCATTTGTGGACTACAGTTAATCAGATGTATTCTGTATTTATCTCATTTGGTGTGTGTTTGATTGGCTGACAAAATAAAAAAAGGTTGGGCTGCAATCCTATAATACTTAACATGGAGTAAGTCCACTGAATCCATTTGGGCCTGTTTCTGAATAGACGTACCGTAAGTAAGATTACAATGACAAAATCCTCAAGTTAAACATTTTGGCTTCTATCTTCTTCAGTAACATACAGTTTTGGTTTAAATACCATACCAGAAAACTAGTGACAAATTAATTTAACTAAGCTTAAAATTTAACTGAACTTAAATCTCTGTTTTATCAACTCATCATTTACATAATAGTACTATTTAGAGTTTGATAGTATCTGCCAGAGGCTACTTGTCTGCTGCACTGTTGGACAGCTATGTAGGTCTCTTGGATGGCAAGGAAGCACTCTGCAGTGGTGTTCTTCGATGTGGGGGGGATAAGAACATAAGAAGACCCCTGGATCAGGCCAAAGGCCCATCTAGTCCAGCTTCCTGTATCTCTGTTATGATGGGGGGAGGTTGTAACTCCCCTCCCCTTGTGTAGCTGCCGCTGCCACCAGCCCAGACTCAACACAACAAAGGGAGCTCCTGGGCAAAACCCCCTCTTAAAAGAAAGCCAAATGAAAGAAATAAAAAACCCAATTTTATTGACATATATTAAAAATTACAAATAAAACTACAGAGGCTCTGTACCATAAAACCTGAATATTAAAATGACAATAATCAACCCCTCTGTTTCTAACTTAACTGAGAGGAACCCAGAAAGGACAAAAACAAAAGAACATCCTATAGGATTTTTACCTCACTGACTAACTACAACCGGCTTCCGCAGCACATAGTGAAGCTAACCTTCCATGAGAGCAGCCAAAGGGTTCTATTCCCTGAGGCTTTTAACTTTATCTCAATGAACTAATCACCCCCACCTGAGCCATTTACACTTGAGTAGTTCTCTCCCAATTAACAAGGTTTAGTTCACATGAAACCACAATTTAATGACAATCTCATAGTGGCCCATCAGATACTTCTGGGAGCATACAGGACAACAAGTTACATGCTTCCTGTTGCCACTCTCTTGTACCTGGCTTTCTCAGGTAGCCTACTTCTAAAAGTAAGAGGTTGCACACACCTATCATGGCGTATAACCTGTGATGGACATTTCTTCTAGAAATCTGACCAATCCCCATTTTTTAACCCCTGGCATCTAGGCCAGACGCCATCATCACCCCATCCTGTGTCAAGGAGTTCACAGGCGAATTACACGCTGGATAAAGTTTTTCAGGCTCCTGAATTCCTGGGTAAAGTGGTCCCTCAGAGCAAATCTTCAGAGCCATTTGCAGCTGTGAAAGCAAAGCAGCGGCATCTCTGAATGGCTCTGAAGGTGAGGGAGAGGAGCTGCTGGGGGAAGGGAGGGGGTTTGAAGGGGAAGGGCTGTTCAGGAGCCTTAAAAAGATAGCATTTCCCCCCCCTCTAGGAACACCACAGGTGTTCTTATTCACTGCTAAGAAGAATAGCTTCACTGGCTTCAGCCATGGAAATATTGCTTCCCTCCATCTACATCCAAACGAAAGGTGAAGTTCAGTAGCAAAGTCCAACATTCTCCACAATTCAAACTAGGAGCTGCTGCCAAGAGGCGCTCTCCAAGAGCGTGGTCTAGGGCAGAGGTCTCCAAACTGCGGCCCGGGGGGCACAATTCTTTATCCAGCCCGCAGTAAGGTTTTTTTCTGAGAACATCTGCTAGTGTTTGACATTTTTACTCATATATCATTTCTCAGTTTAACCATAGCATTGTTTCTTTTTAAATGTCACTTTTTGCTTTTGTATCATGCCATTACCAAAAAAAAAAAAAAAAATCCAAGTAAATCTTACTCATTCATTTAAATTCCATTCATTCATTTATACAACTTTTTTTTTCGGTCCACCAAAATCTGTAAAATATCTAATGTGGCCCTTGTACTGAAAAGTCTGGAGACCCTCTGGTCTAGGGCAGCAGTTCCCAACCTAGAGATTGCAAAAGAAAAGAAAAAAAACACAGGTTTTTCATTTTAAAAAATCTTCCCCTCTTAACGTTCCCGTCAATTCTGGGTTCTCCCCAATGATTACGGGGAGGTAAGAAACAGGTTTTTTATGGGGCTTCTTACCTCCCTGGTATTAGTGGCAGTGTGGAGAACCCAGAAGCAACAGGCACCATTGCTATGGGTACTGAGAAGTTTCCCACTCCTGTCTTAAAGGGGAAGAAGGCTGGGAACTTCTGGTCTAGGGAACTAAATCACCTACCAAAACTCCTGGTTATTAAGATCCATGTGGGTTCTGCAACATGTTCAAAAAGCTACCTGGGGTCTTCTGTTCTGCCATTGACTTACAACCAGTGGTGTCAGCCTACTGGTTCGCTGGGCGGAGTTTTCGCGGTCGCTGGGCGGGTTTCCACGGTGATCGGCAGCGTGCTCGCTGCGTCCCGTTGCGTTATGGCGAAAGCACGCCCGCTGCAGCGGGCGGGCTTTCGCCATTACGCAATGGAACGCAGCGAGCACGCTGCCAATCACCGTGGAAACCCGCCCAGCGACCGCGAAAACTCCGCCCAGCGAACCGGTAGGCTGACACCACTGCTTACAACCCTCACAGGCTGATCCTGGTTTGTTAACCAACTGGTTAGAATAAACCAGAGTTTCCAAGTTAGGATAAAACAGAAAACTGTGGTTTATTCAAAATGAAAAATGGAAAGAGAGGAGAAGGGAAGTGCACAAGCCTGCAGCTTGGCTTTCTGTGGCTCTGCTTGTTCACGTAATGCTAAACCATGGTTTAGCGTTATATCCAGTGATGTCATTCAGGGGGAACGGACCAGAACGGGCGTTCCGGATCCTAACGGGCTCCATGGCTGGTTCTGGGTTCCCGACAAGAGCCAATCAAAAGTGAGTTCCTGTTCCTAAAACATTTGAATGACACCATTGGTTATATCTGTATGCAGTCACTGTTTCATCAGAGATTGGTACCAGAAAGTAGGGAAGGTCTGTAATAAATAGGGTCTGTGTTGCTGAAAATTGGCCCAAAATTGTTTCCATCGCGGGAAAAGCATTTAAAAAGGCAAATAACCAAACGAGAGAGTATGAAGATCATCTTTATTACACCTGCGCAGGCAGGCCAATCTCCTTGCCCCACTCGGCAGGCAGAGAAAAAGGCAAAGGCATACAACTCTAAATCATCTTCATATCCCTCCCCGCCCCCCCAAGTTGCTGCTTGGTGGAAAATTACTACACAGGCAGTGATGTCATGCACCCACTACGCACCACTACGCGAGTACCGGTTTCTAGAAGTTGAGCTGGCCTAAATCATTATTTGTTTGGCATTTGGACAAGTGCCAATCAAAAGTGAGTACCGGTTTCTAAATCATTTGGATGACACCACTGTACACAGGGGCTGGGACATGAGAAGCTCTGTGTTAACTGGGCCTTGAGATATGCTGTGGCCATTTTGATAGGAAGCTCTGCTGGCTTGAACTAGTTCCCTATCTATTGTGAGGGCTAGCAGCACTGGATTGGAGAAGGTTGCAGGCGGGGGCAAGTGAGTGAAAACAGTGAGAGCAAAGAGAGAAACAGTTACATACTTCAGCAACTTTAGACACGTGACTAAGCAAAAGACTCAAGATGGCTGCACTTCGGTTCGATGGCACTGTTTCATCAGAGATTGGTACCAGAAAGTAGGGAAGGTCTGTAATAAATAGGGGTGTCTGGAGCTTCATTGCATCAGAAAAAAAAGGAACACCATGGCAAGGAAGTATTCTTTGTCAATACAGTTCAGACCCACCCACAAATAGCAGTTTGGTATCAGCTTAGAAACTGCCAGACTTTTGTTTGAGAGATAGAGTTTAAAGTTCAAAGATTACCTAGATTACCAAGATGATTGTAAAGTCAGTTTGCAATAAGAAGGCAGTATCATGAACTTTCCTAGCTTAAGAACACTGCAACTTAAAGGGAGGGGAAGTATTTTTTAATACAATTTTTAAAATATGTTATTTATCTAGCATTAACGTAAGTATAACCAGGGCTGCAATCCTATAGATTGCAGCCTTGCCAATCCCATAGAATTCAATATGACTTACTTCTGAGTAGACTTGCATAGGATTGTACTGTAGGTTAATGATCATCACTGATGACAGTAGGGATGGGAGCTACTAAGGTTATCACACTGCTAGGAATAATATAAGCCCTAACTGCGGAAAGGATCATACTTTGTAGTATTAATAAAAAGGTAAAGATTTCCCCACGACCAAATGGTCTAGTCGTGACCGACTGTAGGGGGTGGTGCTCATCTCCGTTTCTAAGCCTGTAGAGCTGGCATTTGTCCAAGGACAAGCTTCCGTGGTCATGTGGCCGGCATGACTATATGCCGTAGCGCACGGAACACCGTTACCTTCCCACCGAAGTGGTCCCTACTTATCTACTCGCATTTTTATATGCTTTCGATCTGCTAGGTTGGCAGGAGCTGGGACAAGCAACGGGAGCTCACTGTGTCGCGCGGTCTTGAACTCCCAACCTTCCAGTCAGCAAATTCAGCAACAGCGGTTTAACCCATAGCGCCACCACGTCCCATGTAGTATTAATAGAAACACATAAATACTGTATGCTTATGCTATTTGCAAGATTGTAGCTGTTTTAAATGCAAAATTTTCTTCTTGCCTGCATCCTTGGTACTGGGTGCATCCTTGGTACCAGGTGCAAGGGAGTGGCAACAGGATGCAAGCATCTTGTTGCCTTATGCCTCCCTGGGGCACCTGGTGGGCCGCTGTGAGATACAGGAAGCTGGACTAGATGGGTCTTTGGCCTGTTCCAGCAGGGCTCTTCTTATGTTCTTATCAGGTCACAAAGATTCTATTTTCCACATGGAATTAACCTCTGTTCTTGAAAAATATAGTGCAAATATTTAATTCAACTGTATCATTTCTCCTTTGAACAGGCTATTGTCACCATGCCCAATAGCTATGCAGATATTTCTGGTGACATGAGCTAATGCCAAATGGGCTACTTTAGTTCATTGTTAAGTAGAAAACTTTGGACAGATTTTTATTAGCGAAGTCCTGCTGCATGCAGGGATGCACATGGGCGGGTACTCTTTAGTGACTCTGCATGAGAATTGGTCCAACCAAAAGTAACTGCAACCAGGTTAGAAGTGACACAATGCCACCAATATCAAGGTGCAGAGGCATAACAAGGGTGGAGCCTGAGGGGTACCTGCCCAGGATGCCAAGGAGGATGCAATATTTTTTAAAGGGAAAAAAATTTCCTCGCTTTTGCCTCCCTGTCTTGGGGTGGAGACTCTGGGGTGAGTGGCTGATGCGCTGGAGAGCCACAAGAGGCAATTTTTCCAGCTCATCTGCAGCATGGTGACCTTACCTGAGCCAGCCAAGGCAACTGCTTTCTTGGGTCTAGTGCAGATGGAAGCAGAAGTGACATCATGACATCATGTGATGTCATGACATCACTACCCCGGCACTGCAGTCCTTGGGTATGCCTCTGCCAATGTGTAAGCATCTTGATGGCCCATCCAGGCTACTGTGTCTCCAAAAAGTGGAAGTCAGCAGACATCTGACCCAGGGGAGTACCAGTGTGAAGACTAGCAAGGCACTTGGGACTGAAAATCACTCTTCCCTAAACAAATCCCTGTATAAATAGATACAAGACCTGACCATAGGACAGAAATCAGGAGAACCTGAGAATTCGCAGATGACATACAATCAGATGCTCATGAAGTATGTATGATTACCACAATCCTACACTACTTTGTGGCGACAGGAAGACCACAGAGATAAGTCATATGCATGTAACTGCCCAAATAACATATTACATTCTGTGGTCAGTGTGTGTAGGGTGTGTGGCCTTACTATAGCCTCATATAGTATGAGTATGGTCAGTGTGAGGTCTTACTCTGCTGCATCCCTGATATGTGCAACTATGTGAACCTGGCCTTACTTAAAATCATGTACTTACTTGAATATGCTCAGAACAGAGAGATAATATTGACAATATATCAAGAACCTGGCACAAATCAACATCATTCCAATATTTGAAAATGAAATCCAGTCAAATTTTGTGCTTGAAATCCAGTTTCAAATTTTGGAACTGGCCAAAGGTTTTGCTTGTTAGCTGATTGTACAGAAATGTGATAAGGTTCAGGATTTTGTGTTTTAGCATTTTTCAAAGAAAAATGCCCTTATGATTTGTGTTAGCATTCAAAACCTCTGCTGTAGGATTCTAATTCTGTAAAAAAGGGGAGAGGAATTCTGTATCAACAGAATTACAGTTTAAAACGTACTAGAGCAATTTGGCTCTGTAAAAATACATTGGAGTTTTGCAATTGCCTTCAATGGTTTCTAGATTTGATTGGTCCCTCAGGTCTCCCAGGCTTAAAGGTTTTACAATAAAGATGTGCCAATTTTCCATTCAAGAGAAGACAAAGTGCCAGAAAAACAAAACCTTTTCCTTCAAAGAGTTCTGCACAATGGTTTCCTTTGAATTTCCATAGTACCTTTAGAAGCTCAATCATTTGAGACTGAAAACCAAGGCCCCATCTCAAAGTTAAACTGAAAAAGAGGGTGAGCCAGGAGTATTGATTTACACCAGGAAATACTCCAAACTATCACTGAATCCTGAATGATTACTTTTACAGAATGAGAAGAGGCGCAATCCTAACCTGGAATTAGGCTGGCACACTTATGCCAGCAAAGTTTGGCTGGCACAAGGGATACTGTAAAGTGTGTTTGGATCACTCTCGGAGTCAGAGAGGCCAGCATGCAGACTTGTGCCATCCTCCCTGACTCTGAGAGTGATCCAAACGTGCTTTATGGTGTCCCTTGTTCAGGCCTAACTGTGCTGGCCTAACTCCAGGTTAGGATTGCGCTGAAGGTGTCATTGAAAATTTTACTTCTGTCCATAAGCCATTAAAAGAAGATTAAAAAATCCATCAGAATTAGGTCTTCACCCAGTTCCTGCTGTAAGCATTCTCCATACTTTTGCTAAAGAAACATAGTTGATCTTCTTAACACCCAACCAACATGTACATACATAAATGCATTCAGGCTATACTTTCATTACTGTTCTTTGCGATCACTTGTTCTTTTAAACAATGAAAAACACAAAGCTGTACCATTTTAGGATAAGAGATTGAGCAAAATGTTTTCAGGTTCCCGTCTCCCACCACAAAAAAAGGTCCCAGCTAGCAAGTCAGGCATATGAATTCATTCTTATCTAGCTTTTTGCCTGACATGCTAGTTTTCTATATGCAGTGTTTGGGGACAGCGGATTGTGGAAGAATGTCCCATCCATGAGAGTAACTGAGGTGTTCACCTTACAGCCCAATCCTAACCTTGGCTGGAATAGGCAGGCCAGCTGGCCTGGGCCATATCCAGCCCCTGTTACGGGGCAGCTATGGTGCAACTCAGAGTAGGGGGACATATGTAGGCCCTAGATGCATTGCTGAAGAAGAAAACCTGAAGTGTGGAGGGGGGGAATAGGAAGCCTCTTATAAAACCAAATGGACTTCTGCATTCAGCAAATTTCTGGTGCATTTTGACAAATATCCCTTGTTATTTAGAATGCCTCACCATATGGAGTGACTTACACACCAGAGAGAACATGGAACTGATTGACCAATTTGTTACGCATTTTGCTTCTTGTAATCAGAGAGAAGCATTATGCAAAGGCACATAAGGAAATCCTGGCAATAGTATTTGCTGGAAAAAAACAACACCCATCAGCTTTACACATGTTGTTCTGAACCAGCATTTCACACTATTGCTTGTAGCCCACTAATTCCCACAGATTTGTAGGCAATTGCTAATGTCTTGTGTAGGTGGTAGGAATCTGGGCTCGAGGAAAAAAAAATACTGTACCTAGAGAGTCCTGATATGTTTGTTTGTTAGTTTGTTTGTTTGCACCCATAGTTGCTACCAGTGGGAAGGGCGCTAGAATCACTCCTTTGCCTCAGGAAATTGTGCGAGCTTTTATGCAAAGTAGAAACAGGTCATCTATGCAAATTTCTTTCTGTTTCAGGCATGACCCTGCTTAGTGACAGATACAGCTAACTTGTTCAGGAGGGATGCTCTCAATAAGTGGCATCCTTAGCACATATGAGCATGTTTTCAGAGACATTGGATGCTCTGGGCTGCGATCCTAGACACACTTAGGGTGCAATCCTAACCTGGAGTTAGGCCAGCACAGTTAGGCCAGCAAAGTTTAGCTGGCACAAGGGACACCACAAAGTATGTTTGGACCACTCTCGGAGTCAGAGAGACCAGCACATAGCCGTGCGCCATTCCCCCTGACTCCGAATGGTCCAAACGTGCTTTATGGCGGCCCTTGTGCCAGCTAAACTTTGCTGGCCTGACCGTACCAGCCTCACTCCAGGTTAGGATTGCATTCTTAGTTGTGAGTAAGCCCCACTTCATTCACTGGAGCATACTTCTGAGTAGACATGCACAGGATCAGATTGGAACAGCCTAATCCTATCCCCTCTCCATGCTATAGGATGTAGCTGCACCAATATGTGCACTGCATGTTGTGTGTGTGTGTGTGGGGGGGGGGTTACGAGAAAGCCAACAACGGATAAGTAAAAAACCTTTTTTACTTATCTCTCAGTAGGCCTTCAGCAGCCTATGGATCTCCTCAGTATGGCACTGGTGTAAATCTGAGGAGAAAAGGGGAGAGGGTAGCATGGAATATGGGGATAGGATCCAGCATGCACATTTGCAGCCAAGATCCAACCTCTTTAACCCACTCTCTGCCCCTTTCCCCACTCCGAACCTCCCCCAAACCAACCATGGTCCGCTCCTGCTGCCACTTTATGTGTGCCAGCAAAGCATCTGAGTGAGTCTGAGTCAATCAATCAATCAATCAATCAATCAATATTTCTATACTGCTTTTCAAAACAAAGTTCATAAAGCAGTTTACAGGCAATAAAGTTAAATGGCTCCCTGTCCCAAAAGGGCTCATAATCTAAAAAAAAATGTAGAACACCACCAGCAACAGCCACTAGAAAAGACATTGCACAGAGGTGAATAGGGACAATTACTCTCCCCCTGTTAAATATATAAAAGGGACACCACTTGAAAAGTGCCTGTTGCCCAGTTAGCAGGGGTTAATTGTTAACCATGAGTGACATGGGTTTTGCGCCACAACAACAGTGCCATTGGCCCTTGATAGCATCACGCTATAAATCTCATGCCAAAAAATAATAGCAGAGACACCAATTACAGCTCACCATTGGTTGAGCTGAATAAAAATGCTAGACAGGAACTCCATGCATTGTCTTGGGTACAGAACAAGTGGGGCTAAACTGTCCATTATTCCAGCACTTCAGATTCTCACCCCAGGAGGAAAAATAATCGTCATCATGGGAGTAGCAATGAGGCCGCTACATCCGACTGACTGTTTTGGTTCCTTCCTTTTATTGGCATTCTTGCTTGCAAGATGCCAATTCCAAATGGAATTAACTTGGCAAGGGATGTTCTTTGGAAGGAAGTAATTTGGCCAGGGTGGCTAACTCTAGCGTACCATGATGAAGCTTTGTAGCTTGTGTACCAAGGATGCTCCCTGCTCTGTCTACAAACAGACTGGGGAAAAGGACTGTCCTGTCCTTTAAGAATGGAGTGTCCAAAAAATTACCCAGGGTTCTCAGTAGCCTATTTTTTCATGGTCATTAGGACCATACTCCTATGAAAGGACTTTCACTGGAACCCTGGTGTCTATTTGTTCTGTTTTATATGTCCGGGCCCCAACACTTGGAGGGAGATTGTGCTGTGATTGGCTGCAGAGTGAGAATTCTTTTGCCGTAGAGTGCAGTGTCGGAGAAGGAGAAGAAGGCCGTTGTCTGGGATTCTCTGTTGACTGCAGTAGAAGTGTTTTAATGTCAACCACTTCTTTTGCCATGCTATGCCATCACAGGGCCCAGCAATCAAACTACTCCCTCACCATGCTCTGCTCCAGCCACTCCCGCCCTCATTTTGCTCAGTTGGTGCTTTGCCTGCAGTAGATACTACTAGCCCAACAGTAGCACAATGCATGCTTGGATTGGTATCCAGGTATCTTGACTATCCATGAGCCTTAAGCCCTACCCTAACTGTAACCAAAGATCAATGCACAAAATATTGTTAAACATTCAGCCAGTTACAGCAAGAATCTAATCTGTCCATGAATGTGTTTTGGCAGTACACCTTACTTAGGTGTTGATTTCCGGGCTGGCCCACCCTTGAGTCCAATTGGTTGCCTCAAGCAAGTGGGGGATCCATCTCTGTCCATCTCCTTGCAGTAGGCACACTGCTGGAGTCAGGTAATGTGGCACTTTCAAAGATTCTGTACATAAAAAGTGACACATGGCATGCTGCAGGTCGGCCGCCTCTGTCTACAGCAGTGTCCTTCATCTTCCTTGGGGATGGGACCCCAGTGGGGTTGCAAATCCTCAGTTGTGGGGTCACAGCATCATACAGGAATGAAAAAGATTGAAGACCACTGGACTAGAGCATCACCAGGTAAAGGGGGAGGCATCTGGTGTACCCCTTCAGGTTCCAGAAGAGTGTGTCCCAGTCCTGCTCAGGCTCTTAGCAATTGTGCTAAAATAGCTTTCACTGGTGCCAGGATAAATGGTAACTTTCTCTTTTCTCTTCAGTAAGAATATTTGGTTACAGTAAACGATGCTGGGAGAGCATTACGGAGGCAGGCGTGGGTGGTGACTGGGGTCGGATGGAGTCCTGGGAGAGGGTGGGAATGACAGTGGGGCTCCCAGCTTCATACTTTATTTATATATTGGGGTCATGGCCCCCCAAAAGACTACTGCTTTAGAACAAGCCATGGGAAGACCAATACAGGCCAGTGGGTATGATAGACCACAGTTGCCTTAAGTAAGCAAGAACCTTTGTTTCCTAATGTGAGTCTGTCAGGCATGTTCTTTAGGACCAGCCACTTGGAATACCAAAGGCAAACATCATGGTATTATGCCCAAATCCCCTCCCCAAACTTTCTTGGGAAGTGATGTCCACCTTAAGCTAACTAGCTCCCCTTTGCTTTGTAACAGCCCTTTGGTAACAAACACAGCTGGGTCCCATCTCCTCAATAGCTCCTCTGGCCACAGCGGCCATTCATACACCTGGCCTCCTCTCCTTCCTCAACGCTTCCCTCCTTCTACTACCCATACCCCTCTCCTCCAGGTGCCACTTTTATCCAGTGGTGTCATTCAAATGATTTAGGAACAGGAACTCACTTTTGATTGGCACTTGTTGGGGTCCACCCACCGGAAGTGATGTCATGGCAGGAAGTGATGTCATCAAGCAGACCCAACAATTCCCAAACTATTCCAGATCACTCTCAGAGCATGTTAAGAAGGCCTGAGAAGGGGGACGTCAGCTCTTCCCAATCTAATTCTTTTGGGCTGTGTGTGCCTGACCATACTCTAAAGAGTTCTCAGAATGTACACAAGGTCTTCTAAACCCATCATACTGTCAGTGATTTGGAGGTAGGAGGAATGCAATGACACAGGAAAATAGGATAATCTTTACAATTATGGGCAGAATTCAGCCAATAGTTCTCAAGGCTGAAATTCTAAACACACTTTCTAAAGAGTAAGCCATTCAGCAATATATGCATAAGTCTGCAAGTATAAGCCTGTCTTTTTAGAAGATCCAACTGAAAATAATGGGGCTGACTTCTGAGTAAACAGTTTAGATCAGTCTTTATGTCTTAGGGATTTCAACTGGAGGGAGAGTTAAGCACATGTTTGACTACTCAAAATCAATGCAATGTAAAAGCACTTAAATTACACTGGATCATGCCCAATTAATAATAATTATCACCTGTAAATAACTGCGCTGGGTAATCAACGCTGTGCAAACTTTAGAGTTGGCAGGAGGGAAAACCAGCCTTTAACAACAGCTTAATTCACAGAAACCATCATACTGAACTATGATTCCTACTTGGATTTACATCATATAGTGATCCACTTTGCAAGTTACTAGTCCACAGTATCCCCAGTTCAAGCTTCATTTTATGCCATCCAGACCAACAGGATGCTGCATGTCATTTTAGTAGACCTATGAATGGTCACAGGCTATGTCTCATATTCACAAGAAATTTCTTGCTTCTCAAGAGAGACAGGAGAAATCTCGTGCTTCACTATGTCAAATAATGTTGCTTTAAAGTAGTACCCACACCATTTAAGATTCCAGCAATAAAAGCAACAAACCTTGTGGGAGGAAATCTAGTTAACCTATTGAGGGGGGGGGTGTAACTCCCCTCCTCAGGTGTAGCTGCTGCTGCCACCAGCCCAGGCTCAACACAACAAAGGGAGCTCCTGGGCAAAAACTCCTCTTAAAAGAAAGCCAAATAACAGAAGTAAAAAACCCAATTTTATTGACATATATTAAGAGTTATAAATAAACTACAGAGGCTCTGTACCATAAAACCTGAATATTAAAATGACAATAATCAACCCCTTTGTTTATAACTTAACTGAGAGGAACTCAAAGGACAAAAACAACAACAAAAAATCCTATAGGATTTTTACCTTACTGACTGACTACAACCAGCTTCCACAGCACATAGTGAGGCTAACCTTCCCTGAGAGCAGCCAAAGGGGTCTGTTCCCTGAGGCTTTTAACTTTATATCAATGAACTAATCACCCCCACCTGAGCCATTTACACTTGAGTAGTTCTCTCCCAACTAACCAGGTTCACATAAGACCACAATTTCATGACACCCACAAAGAACAACAACGACGTGTACATCTTCCCTTTACACTTTTCTAGAGAACTCACCACAGTTCCAAACACAGTGAAAATCAACTTCCACAAAGATCGATATAGTGAATTGCAGGCTACAAGGAAGTGCAGCAATGCTAAGCTCTGTGCTCACACAAAATCTCTTCATGCACAACGATCCTGCAAGGGAAGTCTGAAAGGAAAGGCATTTCTAGGAGCACTTAAAGGCGAGGCTGGGGGCGATCCTGCAAGGAGGGAGGGAGGTCTGCATTTCTAGGAGTACTTAAAGGAGAGGCTGGGGGGCAATCCTGCAAGGGGGAGAGGGAGGTCTGCATTTCTAGGAGCACTTAACAGAGAGGCTGGGGGGGCGATCCTGCAAGGGGGGGGAGAGAGGTCTGCATTTCTAGGAGCACTTAACAGAGAGGCTGGGGGATGGAGCAAACAACAACAAAAAACAAAGCCAGCTATGAGTGGGCGGAGCCAGCCCTAAGGTTAGGTTCTGGAATGCACGTTCCGGTGCCTTTCCCCTCCATGTCACCACTGCTCCTCTCCCTTGCTGCTGTAGCCAGTAAGCAACGCCAAGATGTTGCTTTTCCCTGTGAGGATTGGCTAAAATGGTGCAGGAGAGGAGTGATTCCACTGCAAGGTAAGGCTTCTTTCAAAACTTAAGAGCTTTACCCTCCCTTAGATTTGCCTCTGCTTGCAATTGAAATTCAAATTCAAATGGGCGGGAAATGGCCCTGTTTTCTGGTCCAATTAACAAACGGAGCCACACACAAAAAACCCACGAAGTGCAAAGCAAAAAAAACACACACCAACACGAAGTGCAAAGCAAAAAAAACACACACCAACACGAAGTGCAAAGCAAAAAAAACAAGGAGCCAGCAATGAGTTAAGTGGGCGGAGTCCACTAATTGTAACAACCGGAACGCCGTTCCAGCTGCATGACAGCACTGGCGGGCCAGCTGCCGTGGGCGGGGCCAGCTCATTTAGAAACCGGTTCTCGGAACCGGTGAGAACCGGGTGCATGACTACACTGCTTTTATCCCTGGAGGCCTTTCTGCCTCCAGTGGCTGCAGCTGTGTAGCACACACACTGCTAAGGCCTAGGCTTCCTGGTTTTACCAGAGCAAGGGGCCACTCTGAACACCACATTCTATCTCCATGGGGGAATATCTTCTGCAATTCCACTGCACGTGGGTAGGGTTACCAAATACAAACTGGGACTGGAAGCCTATACCTTTAACCATTGTATGGAACAGGGCAGTGTTCTTCAAACTGTGGGTCGGGACCCACTTGGTGGCTTGAGACCTGATGTCAGATGGGTCACAGAAAGCTAGGAGCAGCCATCTTGGAAGCTGGAGACCTTACTCTTGCTATATTGTGAGTGTTAACAGTTTGCATTTTTAAGTGAGGGGTTTTTAAAAATTGTTTTTCATTCTGTGCTCTTACATAATATTTTGTCCTAATCTTGCTTTCTATCAGTGATGTTTCATGGTTATGCAATCACTGTAGTCCAAGAATGACAGTTTGTATACCAATAGTGTCATTTGATTACCTGCTTGATAATGACATATCTGGCTATGATATCACTTCCAGGTTAATGACATCACTTCTGGCGGGTCCCCACACAAGTGCCATTCTAGAAAGTGGGTCCTGGTCTTAAAAGTTTGAGAACTACTGGAACCCCTGAAACATAGTGCCTCTACCTTTAACCATGGTATAGAAGAGGGAATTTGGGCAGGTGCAGCTTTTGAAACCCTTCCATTATGAGCTGCACCTGCCCAAATTCCCTCTTCTATACCATGGTTAAAGGTATAGGTACTCTGTCCAGTTTGCATCTGGTAACCCTGCACATGGGTAACTTATAAAATAGATGTATTTAAAAAGAAAGAGGAATGGGAAACATGCCAATTAATTATATAAATGATACGTTCTTAGTTGTAGCTGATTGTTTCCACTGCTTGACACTGGCCATAAGAGCAGAACACTTGCTTATAGTACTAGATTCTATAGTCAAAGGTCCATTGCAACATCTCAGTTCACAATACAGGAACCTGTGGGCAGGGCAGTCTCTTTGAAATCCATTATCCAAAAGCACACAGAAAGTTAAAGAACGAAGAAACAGCAAGTAACATAATCTTACTAAGGACAATCAAAGTGAATACAAAACTGGAAACTCTAGTTTCACCTTATGCAGGAAAAGACCTTTGGGTCTGGGGAAAGCATGACCTTCCTTCCCCTGTGACATGGGCTAATTTGAAAAGAAAACAGAAAACCATCTTGCAATCCTAGCATCTCACTTTAGGCTGTGGACTCCTATGTCCCTTGCAAATGAGGACTCAGAGGGGAGTCTAATTCAAATTATGTTTTCTAGGGCTTAGATCACAGGTAACAGGAAATCCACTTTGCACCTAGCTGGAAAGGAGTGTACAGAGCACTGAATTCAATAAGGATATTTAAAAGTGAATGGATATAGCAATTAGCAGGTTGGGTGTCAATCTGGGCTGTCTACTGCAAGCACCTTTGAAAGAGGCTCAAGGTTTGCCTTTAAGAATAACTAAGAAGGTTTCAGCCCAGCTCTCAGGAAACAAATAGAGGTTCAATCATACCAGACATTGCCTTTTTTGTCTTTTTTAAATCCCAGGCAGAATTTCTTACAAAGCATTTGTATATTTTGCACTTTAGGGGAAAATATTTTCAGGGGCTTTTTTAATAAGGAAAACTAAAGGTTTACTACAATCTGGATTAAAATCTCCCCATCTCTACTCCACAGTTTCTATTAACCCTTACAAAACATGCAGGAGAGGTGTCTCACAGATCTCACATCTGTGAGAGTGCCTTCTCTGTGCACTCTACTGCATACAACTGGTTTTGTGTCCAGTGAAAGTAAGCCTCAGGTGGCGTTCCTCATTTTGTTATGTGCAAACAAAATGCAGATGGGTATTCTTGTGACTGTTTCTCATTGTGTTTCCTAGACAAGAAAATTTCTTTCCCTGGAGGTTGACAATCTGATCACATTTATGGGATGAGGTGAGATATTAACATATGAGGGAGACAGATAAACACTGAATTACTTTCAGCTATACCATTATACATATTGATTAAAAATGTGGCATGTACTAGCATTTTATAACCCCTGCTAACTGGGCAAGAGGCACTTTTTCAAGTGGTGTTCCTCTTGTTTTTAGAAGGGGATAGTCAGTGGTGCAATTCAAATGAATTAACAACCGGTTCTATGATGTCATAGCCGGAGCAAAAAAAACCCCGAAGCCAGCCGAGGTAAGCGAGTGGGTGGGGCCTGGCCATTTAACAACCCATTCTATAGAACCTGGGCGAACCCCCTGAATTTCACTACTGGGGATAGTACTTGTCCTTCTTCACCCCAGCACAGTGTCTTTTCTAGTGGCTGTTTTTGGTGGTGTTTTGCATTTTTTTAGATTGGGAGCCCATTTGGGATAAGGAGCCATTTAACAACAACAACAACAACAACATTTGCCTGTAAACAGCTTTGTGAACTTTGTGTTGAAAAGCAGTATATAAATACTGTTGATTGATAAAACTATTAAATACTACATATAGTAATTTGTGAGTGTCCTTAATAACTTTGTCCATGACCACATCACGATGGTTTATTTGATACTAGTTTTTTGTTACCTGGCGTTGTCTGGGCAACAAATGTCATCGGGACTGTCACCAATCAGGTTCGCAACCCCAAAAACTGTGGATTTGACACTAATGTCGTCATTTCGGACATTTTATTTTGCACCCCTTCTCACCCCCCATGCCTATGGGGGCAGAACGTGGACTCAAACGGCATCGGGAGCATCGCTGCTCATCTCGGCGACCCCGGAAACTACGGGTTTGACACCGATATTGGCCATTTTAGATCATTTTCATGCGGGGGCCCCTGTGCACCCCGACCCCCGGGGGCGCTATGGGGGCCTGACCCCCACAGTGTTTGTCGCCAGGCTGCAAGGCACACGCGTGCCGAGTTTGGTGCCAATTGCTTCAGGAGTTCCAGCGGGGCATGGCGGACGCTTTGTTTCGCACCCCTTCTCACCCCCCACACCGAGGGGCCCCCGAACCCAGACTCCAATGGCGTTGGGAGTGTCACCGCTCGTCTCGGCAACCCTGGAAACTACGGACTCAACGCCGATTTTGGCCGTTTTCGACCATTTTCACGCGGGGCCCTCTGCGCACCCCCACCCCTGGGGGCGCTAGGGGGCCCTGACCCCTGCAGTGTTAGTCACCCGGCCGCAAGGCATACGCGTGCCGAGTTTGGTGCCAATCGCTCTGGGTGTTCCAGCAGGGCATGGTGGATGTTTTGTTTCGCACCCTTTCTCACCCCCCATGCCTATGGAGGCAGAATGTGGACTCAAACGGCATCGGGAGCATCGCCGCTCATCTTGGCGATCCCGGAAACTACGGATTTGATGCCAATCTCGGTCGTGTTCGACTGTTTTCACGTGGGGCCCGCTGTGCACCCCCACCCCCAGGGGACGCAAGGGGGGCCTGACCCCCGCAGTGTTTGTCGCCAGGGCGCAAGGCATGCGTGTGCCGAGTCTGGTGCCAATTGTTCCAGGCATTCTAGCAGGGCATGGCGGACATTTTGTTTCACACCCCACGCCATGGGGGGGGGGGGCCGAACCCGGACTCCAACAGTGTCGGGAGCGCCGCCACTCATCTCGGTAACCCCGGAAACTATGCATTTGACGCCAATTTCAGCCATTTTCGACCATCTTCATGCGGGGGCCCCTGTGTACCTCCACCCCTGGGGACGCCAGCAGGGCCTGACCCCCGCAGTGTTTGTTGCCAGGCCACAATGCATGCGTGTGCCGAGTCTGGTGCCAATCGCTCCAGGCGTTCCAGCAGGGCATGGCGGATGTTTTGTTTCGCACCGCTTCTTGCCCCCCACATCGAGGGGGGCCGAACCCGGACTCCAACGGCGTCAGGAGTGTCGCCGCTCGTCTCGGCTACCCTGGAAACTACGGATTCTATGCTGATTTCGGCCGTTTTTGACCATTTTCATGCGGGGACTCCCGCGTACCCCCCCCGGTGGCACCAGGGGGGCCTGACCCCCGCAGTGTTTGTAGCCAGGCCGCAAGGTGTATGCGTGCCAAGTTTTGTGTCGATCGCTCCATGCATTGTGGAGCCTATGCGGCACATACATACACACATACATATACACATTCTCCTTTATAGATATAGACTAGCATTTTTTACCCGGCGTTGCCTGGGCAACAAATTATCCCAAGTGCGAATGTGGACTCAAACGGCCTCAGGAGAGTTGCCATTCATCTCGGCGACCCTGGAAACTACGGATGTGACACGGATTTCGGCCGTTTTTGACCATTTTCACATGGGGCCCGCTGTGCACCCCCACTCCTGGGGGCACTAGGAGGGTGTGACCCCTGTAGTGTTTATCCCCAGACTGTAAAGTATACTGGTGTTAATCGCTCCAGGCATTCCAACAGGTCACGGTGGACGTGTTCAACCATTTTCACATGGGGCCCACTGCATACCCCCACCCCCGGGGGCTGTAGGGGTCCCTGACCCCCGCAGTGTTTGTCCCCAGGCCACCAGGCATCCGCATGCCGAGTTTGGTGTCGGTGCAGGCGTTCCAGTGGGGCATGGCGGACGTTTTGTTTTGCACCGCTTCTCACCCCGCATGTCAAGGGGGGGCCAAACCTGAACTCCAACGGCGTTGGGAGCATCACCGCTCGTCTCGGCGGCCCCAGAAACTACAAATTCCGAAACCGATTTCAGTCATTTTCGACCATTTTCACGTGGGGCCCCCTGTGTACCCCCACCCCTGGGGGCGGTAGGGGGCCCTGACCCTCGCAGTGTTTGTCCCCAGGCCGGCAGGCAGCCGCATGCCGAGTGTGGTGCCAATCGGTCCAGGCGTTCCTGTGGGGCATGGCGGACGTTTTGTTTCGCACCCCTTCTCGCCCCGCATGCCAAGGGGGGGGGGCAAACCTGAACTCCAACGGCGTTGGGAGCATCGCCGCTTATCCCGGTGACCCTGGAAACTATAGATTTGACACAGATTTCGGCCATTTCCAACCGTTTTCACGTGGGCCCCCCCGCATACCCCCACCCCTGGGGGCATTAGGGGGGTCTGACCCCCACAGTATTTGTCGCCAGACTGCAAGGCACATGCACGCCAAGTTGGACGTCAATCGCTCCAGGCATTCCAGGAGGGCATGGTGGATGGTTTGTTTTGCACCCCTTCTCACCCCCCCACGCCGGGGGGGGGGCGAGCCCAGAGTCAAATGGTGTTGCAGGCGTCGCCGCTCGTCTCGGTGACCCCGGAAACGATGGATTCAACACTGATGTCAGCCGTTTGTGATCATGTTTACATTTCAACCCCCTCCACCCCCCTGGGGGGGTCCTAGAGGTGTGTGACCTCTGCAGTGTTTGTTGCCAGGCCGCAAGGTGCCACATTTCATGTCGATCGGTCCAGGCGTTGCGGAGCCTATGCGGAATATATCATACTTTAAACCTTCTAAAGCAAGAATAAACAAAAAGTGCTTTAGCCTACACTTCAGACAGAAAATATCTCTTTTAAGGAGTACTCCCTCCATGCATTTGAGGTTTTTAAGAGCTGATGCCCTCTTTTTAAAAGACTCCCACAATGTTTAAACTGTCCCAAAACTCCTGCTCTACAACAGCATGGCTATAGGAGGTACGCATTTAAATCAAAACGTATGTTGCATATAGATTTCATATCCTTTTCTAATAGCATTAAGACACAAAGAAGTACTACCATGCTAAAATCAATATTCAAAATGGAATTACTACCATACTAAAATTAAAATGGTTCCTGAAAAAAAGTCTCACATATACAAATAGATGAGAATCATAATGTTGTTGTAATCTATGGACACTGTAATACTCAATGGGACTATTTTGGAGCATGATTTTAAAATTGCAGCATTAGAAACTATATATAGCTTTCCCTGACTCATGCCTGATTTTTTTTTAAAGTGCAATGAACGTTATTTGGCATCCATCCTAACAAGAGAGCAAAACAGTAAATAATGAAACCAGAATCAACAGCACAAAAGGAACTTGATATATGGTATGTAGTTTGAACTAGCTGATTTGACTTAGCTGTTGTGAATTTCGAAAGCTGAGATTTAAATGTAATGCCACAGTTTTCCCCTGCTTTCTAAAAACATCTTGCTTGGGGCAGATGTTCAAGGCATCGTATACATATAGCAATTTTATGGCAGGACTGACCTTGGCCATTCTGAAGAAATGAGAAGAAGCAGTAGAAAGGGCAGGGTAGGCTCTCCTTCATTTTGACGTTCTCTCTAAGGGTTACTGTTAAGTCAGTGTTATTCAAACTGTGGGTCCCAACCAGCGGCGTTATGCAGCCGTAACGCTGGGCGGGAGGAACGGGTGAGCGGCAGCCCGCCCGTTGCGTTCTGGTCCGTTTTGCCGTCTTCCCCGCCCCCGCAAAACAGACTGGAACTCAACTGGTGGGCTGCCGCTCACCCGTTCCTCCTGCCCAGCATTCCGGCTGCATGACGCCGCTGGTTGGGACCCAATTGGTGAGTTGCGACCTGATGTCAGATGGGTTGTGGAAAGCTGGGTTTGAGTTTAAGAATGCAAACTGGCATTCTTGGACTGAAGCAAATCTTTGAAACATCTTTGACAGAAAGCAAAATTAGGACAAACTATTATGTAAAAGCAGGGAACTAAAAACAAAATCTTTAAAAAACCTCACTTGAAAATTCAAACTATCAACATTCACAAAAGGAATATAGCAAGAGTAAGGTCTGCAGCTTCCAAGATAGCTGCTCCTAGCTTTCTGCGACCCATCTGACATCAGGTTGCGACCCACCAAGTGGGTCCCGACCCCCAGTTTGAATAACACTGCTCTAAGGATCTGCCTTTTAAATGTTAATCTGTAAAACACTGCATGCAGTGATGTGTAGTAGCAGTAATATTGTTATTGTTATTGTTATTGTTATTGTTATTAATAATAATAATAATAATAATAATAATTATTATTATTATTATTATTATTATTCAATAGTCACATGGGGAGAGAGGAGAGGACTACAGTAGACCCCCAAAGCCATTCGGTGCCCTGCCCGCCACAGGCAAAGTGAGCAGGATTCTGTCTAAAGGTGTTCATTAATAAAGCTGTAAATGAGCAAGTGCCTTCTTAGCAGCTGGATTCCACTCTTTCCTTATACTCAAGCAATGTTGTGACCTGAGCTCTTTTTCAGCAGTGCTGCAGGCAGGTCCACCAGATGTCTCATTATTAAGCTTTGCGTCCTTCCCTGCTCATGGTGGTGCCTCACATTGCATAATCAAGGGCAGTGTGCACCTCTCCCCATTATTTTTCACGGTTCTGCTGAAGCATGAATAACTGATGATCATGAAGTGGAAAGGGAAAGGCCTGGGAACAAACTTTGCAGAGCACAGGAAAAGCAAACATACCTCAAGACACCATCATTGTGGGACATCCAGTTTCATATAAATACTGTGCACTTCAGGAGAACCAATGAGCAAGGAATGGGTTTTGGCCTCAATCTTGCCTTCTGAAGGAAGGGGTTCCATCAGCCTTCAACTGGAAACTCCCCCTCTACTTCCCCTCCACCTTTACTTTTTGAAAGAGCTCAGACGGAGAAATAGATGTGAGCACACAAGCAGGAAGCAGAAGCTCACTGTTATCCTCTGATTCTCATTCACCTTCCATAGCTGAATAGCAAAGGGAAATTCACTAGCACACAGGGAATGATGTCCCTTCATTCCAGTTTTCTCTATGGGAAGACCAGGTGAAGGAGGAATGACCAAAGCAGGCAAGTGAGAGGATGGATTTTGCCACAAAGCATTGCTGGCAGTTGCTGAGTAACCCAGGGGTGTCCAACATAAGCCCAAGGAAGCTCTTTATCTGTCCCGCATGATAACTGCACTCTCCCAGCACAACTGTCAGCTGCTGAGCTGCGAAGTGACACATCGCAGAAGCAGCACTGCTGAAAAAATAGCACTGGGAGAGCCCAATTACCATGTGGGCCACCCTTTCAGCAGTGCTGCTTCTGCTGTGTTGTTGAAAGGGCAGCCCAAAAGAGCTGAGAAAGGAGACACTGCAGAGGTGCTGGGAGAACCCAATTGTCACACTTCTTTTAGAAGTGCCACTTCTGCCAAGGTGTCACTTCACAGCTCTCAGGTGCTGAGCTGCAAAGTGACACATTGGCAGAAGCACTGCCGAAAGGGGGGTCCACGTGATAATTGGGATAATTGAAAATATGATCAAGATTTGCATATTTTCTCTTCTGTCATTTGCAGTTAATGTGGGGGAAAAGTGCTTATTTCTGGTCATAACCTGCTTAACAACATCACTTCTTGCAGTGATGTAGCTACGTAAGTGCAGCAGATAGCAGCTGCATTGGGCTACATGCTGCCCACCGCTGTGGGGGAGGCAACAGTCTGGCCCGCTGCCATTACCATGTGCAACATACATGGGAATCAATCAATCAATCAATCAATCAATCAGACAGACAGACAGACAGACAGACAGACAGACAGACAGACAGTATTTATATACCACTTTTCAACACAAAGTTCACAAAGTGGTTTACAGACAAAAATAAAGTTAAAGGGCTCCCAGTCCCAAAAGGGCTCACAGTCTAAAAAAATGCAGGACCCCACCAGCAACAGCCACTAGAAAAGACACTGCGCTGGGGTGAAGAGGGACAGTTACTCTCCCCTTGCTAAATATAAGAGAAACATCACTTGGAAAAGTGCTTCTTGCCAGTTAGCAGGGGAATGTAAGTCTACTTGGGTGTGTGTGTGTGTGTGTGACTGTTCTGTGTGGCTCCTGGACTGAGTGTGTTTTAATTCTGGGGTGAAAAGTCTTTTACCACTGTTGTGGGGGGGCAGCTACTATGGGATTGAATCTTTCTGGGTGACTCAGAATGGAAAGGGCTACAGAAGGGGCTACGTTGTGGGAGAGGGGCTATAAAATCTTTTTTGCACCGGGTAGCAAATGGCTTAGCTATGCCCCTGACTTCCTGCTTAGTGTTTTTCCCTACTTCCTTCTTCCAACCTGCTAAGCTGTTCTAACTCAAAACAGTAGCAGAACAGAAATAATGGAGGAGGTAATTGAGGGCAAATGGAGACAAGGGGAGGCAGCACTTGAAGCAGCCAATGGGCCCTGTGTGCCACCTGAGCCCATCTGCTGCTGCCTGAGGCAACGTGACTCAGCTTGCCTCATGGTTGGGCCGGTTTCCATAAAACACAAAACTACAGAAAAACTAAAGATTGCCGAGTTTGGAGTAGAATAACAACTTTTAACAATAGTATTGATAGAAAAACTAATGGCTGGATGTCAGGTTCCCGGCAGGACAGATGCTGTGGTGGCCACAGTTTTGGCAGCAATGAAGGCCTGCAAGGCCTAGGGGCAGCTGTGCCACTGTGGAGCCAGCCGGCATGGCTTCCACTAGCAGAGGGGTCTGGTAGCCCACTCCTTCCACTGCGGTCGCCAAACTGGCAGAGCGGAAGGAGGCGCACAGGCTGCTCCACCCGGCCTCCAGATTTGGAGGACAGGAGCAACATGGGTGGAGTACAAGGAGGAATAGGGGCACCGAGGGAGGAGCGGGTAGAAGGAGGACAGGATCCTGCCACCGACCTTATCATACAAGGGAAGGAGGAAGGACCAGGTCCAGAGGGAACCGGCAAACTCTTCATAAAGCAGGAGCAGGCCAGGGAGGAGGGTCAGTGGTGGAGAGGAGGCTGGCTGGCGAGGAAGCTGGCCGGCCTGTGAGTCTCCAGGGAGCCACAAGTGGGGAGAAGGAGAAGAGTGATGCCACGCTTGTCCCCCATAGCCTGCCTGAGGCCTATAGATCTGAAACAGGGGAGCTGTGCCCTTTGCTTGGGAGCTGTTATCTTTTGTAAACTCATTAAACCCAATAACCCCCCCCCCCGTGGCCAGTGGCCCACCCCACCCTGGGTCAGACATTAGAAATTGCATTGGTCAGATGTGTGACCCAGCTGTATGTCATTAAACTGTCCCAATATCTACCGAACAAAGAGGTTTAAACAAATCATTATTTAGATAAGAGGTTTAGGGAGATAAACCAGATAGAAAATAGAATCTTGACATGAAGTAGAATTCACAGTGATTTGATCCTAGATGGGCAGCCCAATCCTATCTATCCCTCGGCATGGCAATGCAGCAGCAACAGGTTGGCTTTCATTGCATCCCAGGCAGTGGTGTCATCTAAATGATTTAAGAACAGGTACTCACTTTTGATTGGCACGTGTCGGGACCCGCCCACCGGAAGTGACATCATAAGCCAGAAGTGATGACGTGGCGGGAAGTGACATGAAAAAAGCCCTTTTTGAGGCCTCAGATGATTTTAAACTGACCCAACAGTTGCAACAGTATTCCACAGCACCCCAGAACATGTTAAGGAGGCCTGGCATCATGTTAAAACCCCAGAGCAACTCATTTTTCAGTGGCAAGGAAAGGAAAGGATCCGCTCGCTGCCTGCCTGCCTGCCTGGCTCTGAGAACATGCAGGCAACTCAAACATGCAGGAAATTCAAATGTTGCAGAGGGCGGAGTCGACGAGTGGGCAGGCGAATGGGCGGGGCCAGCTGTAATCCTAGAAACCGGTACTCGCGTACCCCCGCGTACCCCCTGCATGACATCACTGATCCCAGGGGGTGGGAGAGTTTGACTGCTGGAGGTCTCTTCAGGCCAAGGGGACATTCGTTCCCTTACCTAATTGCATTTGTGACAGCCGTAAAAGAGGTTATGCGAGAAAATGAAAACACAACTGTGATGTCACTCTCTGTTGTGATGTCACTTCTGGGGCAACATTTTGCCCTCTGCACCAGGCTACACTTTCATTAGCTGCGCCTCTGGTCCGGCAGTTCATGGTTGCAGTTAATGTACAACATATAATAGCTGTCTAAATCAGAGGCAGATCTAAGGGAGGGCAAAGCTCTAAGTTCTGCAAGAAGCCTTACCTTGCAGTGGAAATCATTCCTCTCCTGCACCGTTTTAGCCAATCCTCACAGGGAAAAGCAACATCTTGGCATTGCTTACTGGCTACAGCAGCAAGGGAGAGGAGGGATTTACATGGCAGGGTAAGGCTTCTTGCAACACTTAGAGCTTTGCCCTCCCTGTAGATCCGCCTCTGGTCTAAATCCTGCGCTGGGTCTCCATGGCACCCCTTGATGGTACACTGGGCATTTCCACTGCTGCTAGTATTGAGGGTTTCAGTTCAGCCAGGCCAGATGGACCTTTTCCTGGTGGATCTCACTCCTGAATTCTAGACATCTTCCCATTCAAAAAGCAGGGACTAAAAAACCAAGGTGTGGAGAGTTCACCCGTGCGTTGTTGGAACTCAACTTTGGGTGCAGTCCTATCCAAACTTCCAGCACCAGTGCAGCTGTGTAATGGAGCACATGTTGCAGTCACAGAAGCCTCCTCAAGAGAAGGGAATGTGTGTTCTCTTACTTCAGGGCTATGCTGCAGCTCCATCAGTGCTGGAAAGTAGGATAGGATTGGGCCCTTAGTGAGCATACTTTCCTGAAGCACAGCATGCCTACCAACTGCTAATTTTCCAGGCAAACTAACTCTGCCCTGCCTTGGAGATCTTTAAGACTTGATACCTTTAAAAAAAAAGTACCCTTCCACAATGCTCAGGCAGTTCCAAAACTCACTTTCCTCTTGTACAGTGGCCTGGCTCAGTCACTTTGAGAGAAGAACTGGCACCACCAGGCAAAGTCTCCTGCAGGGCCAACGTTGGTTAACTTAACACAGTGATCCTCAAATTTTTTAGACCGGATGTTAGACCACTTTATGGAATGGCACTTGTGTTGGGACCCACAGGGAGTGATGTCATTAACCCGGAAGTGATGTCATAGCTGGACATGCCATCATCAAGCAGAAAGTGCTGTCAGTGTGGCATAATCAAATGATACTCCTAGAAGGCAAACTGGCATTCTTGGACTGAAGCAAAATGCACAACCATTTTTGACAGAAAGCAAAATGAGGACAAAGTATTATGTAAAAGCACTGAACTAAAAACACAATTAAAAAAAAAAACCCTCACTTGAAAATTCAACCTGTTATATTAATACTCAATAAGTTTGAGAACCACTGCCCTAAAGCTTCCCCAGAGGAGCTTATGCAGTGGCGTAGCTCAGGGGGGTACATTGACTTGGATACCATGCCTTCAGCAGGAGCCAACTCGCACCCTGACAATGCATCCAAGGTGAAAAGGTGGCCTTCTGAGGCTTGAGGAGACCACTGCTTTTTCACCTCGGGCCCACAGTGGTAAGTGCAGGTTGGCACCCCCTGAAGGCATGGTACCGGGAACAATGTATCCCCCTTAGCTATGCCACTGGACACAATCCTACCCAGTGCCGGAATGGTAAGGCCGGCCGGCCAGCGCCATATCCAACGCTGGGTGGGGGGAGGCTGGAGCCTCCTGTGGCAAGGGGGCATGCACTCTCTTACCATTGGGGAGGCTCCAGCCTCCCCTATGCGCTCCTCGGATCTGCGCCCACTAATCCGAGGATCCGAGGAGAACGCGCGGCTCGAATTGGGGTCGCACGGCCTCTGGAACGGGCCTAGGATTTGGCCTTACGGGCAAATCCGTGGTCCGCCCATGTGCTGCCCTCGTCCCACCCACATTCTGCCCTCATCCCACCAATCCCCGAGGCACCCTGTTATGGCGCCTCCCTCGCACCAGCTGGCTTTGGCCAACGCGAGGGAGGCGCTGCGCGGGTGCAGCAGGACCAGCACTGCCAGCAGCGCTGGTCCTGTTGCCTTAGCACCGACGTGGGGCTGCCAATCAACGCCCCCGCATCAGCGCAACCCTGTTGCACCGACGCTGCGCGGATGGTAGGATTGCACTTCCCGTATAGGTTCCTCTGGGAAAGCCCCAGGGACCTGTCTTTTAAATGTCAATCTGTAAAACACCGTATGCAGTGATGTGTAATAACAACAATAGGACTGGGAAACATTCTTGCAAGAAAACAGGGTTTAGAAGTTTATCTTACCAAAAAGTGTTTCTTGTTGGGGGAACCTCACTTCCTTGATTGAAGAACAGAGGTGCAGAACATGGGGGAGAACATTGAAATTTGGAGTGGAGAATCATATGATATGGGCACACCAGGAAGTTTCTTGCCCTCTAAGGCGCAAAAGCCTCAGGAGGAATTTCGGAGTCAGAGAGGCCAGCACACAGATATGCACCATCCTCCCTGACTCGGAGAGTGGTCCAAACGTGCTTTATGGTGGCCATTGTACTGGCCAAACTTTGCAGCCCTAACTATGCCGGCCTAACTTCAGGCTAGATTGCACCCTTAAGGCAGGTCTGTATCTGAAGGGCCTTACCAAGTCTCCCAGATATGACTGGTAGTGTCTTCCAGTTGTATCCATGTGCTGTTCTGAAGTAACATGCAGCCTCCCCGCATTTCAGGTCCACCAGAGGTTTCTGAGAGGCACTGCTGGTCTGATGAAAAATCGGAACTGCCTCTCAGAAGCCTCTGGGAGGCCTTTTGAAACACATCTGGTTTTCCGTGAAACTTTTCAGAAGCCTCTGAGAGGTGCAAGTAGGTCGTGCATGGCCTCCCCACACCTAAGAAGCAGGGGTGTAGCTAAGAAAGTGCAGGGGGTACAATTGAACTGGGCATCAAGTCTGGGGAGGGGGTCAAGCTGAGCTTGATTTTAGTCAAGCTCAGCTTTAGTCAAGCTGAGCTTGATTTTGATTTGAGCTTGATCAAGTCAAGCTGAGCTTGATTTTAGTGTCCAAAATTGTGAAAACCTTGGCAAGTATGAATAATAGCATCATGTTATATACCGTTCGGTACGGAATTTAATGCAGAATGCAATGAAACAAACCAGAGTGTAATATCTTCATTCTACCCAAGGTTATAGCAAAAAAAGAGAAAGCAAATGCACTTTTAAAGTGGACAAAAGAAAGCGAGGAACCATGCACACCACTCTGAGGTCCTTGGAAGAAGGGTAGTATAAAAATGTGAAAAATATAAATGAATTAATTTGTCATATGGGGGATGTTAACAATTTATGGGCCCCGAGCGTCAAATGACCTAGCAACGCCACTGTTGGGGGGTGACTACAGGCTTGGGGCCGCAGAAGTTGGCATGCTTCTGGGGGGGAGGATGCAGGTTTCCCTCCATTTTTCACCTTTTTAAAAAACCCAGGCATGCTGTCACTTCCGGAAGTGACTACACTTCCTGTTGTGACATCCAGGGCATCATTTTGCCGTTGGCACTGGGCAACTTTAATTAGCTATGTCACTGCTCAGAAGGTCTCCCGAAAGCTTCAGGCAGCGCCATCCTATATGGTGCATAGCGCTGACGCAATGTTGTTGCGTCAGCGCTACGGCATTAGTGCCAACGCGGGGGTGCCGAGAGCACCCTTGCGTTGGCGCTAAAGCTCTCAAGTTGACGCTACGAGTAGCATCAGCTTGAGAGCGCCAACGGGAAGCCTCCCTTGTGCCGACCAAAGCTGGTTGGTGCGAGGGAGGCTTCATGCTGAGACAGCATGGCGATTGGTAGGGGGGGAGGGAGGTTGGGGGCGGGGCATTGGCGGGCTTGGGAGGCGGCCATATGGCCGCATCTTAAGCCCAATTGCGAGGCCGTGCGGCCCCGATTCAGGCCACGCAGTCTCCTTGGAACTGCGCCTGCTGTTTAGCAGGTACAGATCCAAGGAGCACATAGGGGAAGCTGGAGCCTCCCCTACGGTAAAGGAGCAAATGCTCCCTTGCCACGGGAAGGCTCTAGCCTGTCCTAAGCAGTGCTAGGATATGGCGCCGGCTCGTCGCCCTCGCCAGTCCGGCGCTGCTTAGGATTGCGCCCTGAGAGGCACTTCTGGTTTTTTTCAAACCAGAAATGCCTGTTAGAAACCTCTGGGAGACCCGAGGTGCGGGGAGGTCATGTGCAGCCTCTGTGCACTTCAGAAGGCATTTCTGAGAGGCACTTTTCCATTTTTTTGCCAAACCAGAAGCGCCTCTCAGAAGGTTCTGGGAGTCCTTCTGAGGCACAGGGATGTGGCACCCAGCCTCATTTGCACCTCAGAAGGCCTTTTGGAGGCTTCTGAGAGGCAGTTCTGGTTTGAGGAAAAACTGGAAGTGCCTCTCAGAAGCCCTTCCAGATGTGACTGGAAGACGTACCCATTTCTTCCCCTCCTCCTCTCTGGGAGGTATGGTGAGGCCCTCAAGATGCAGGTTAGGATTGGCATTAAGTCAAATAGATTCAAATATGGTTCAAATATGGTTATAGAGTTTGGTCTTCCTTATTTCTCTCTCTCAAATACAAAATAAAATGTTATAGCACCCAAATGGGTCCACCCTCCCTGGATACTTAGGGCTGTATTACTTATTCCTGCAATTTATAATTTAACAGTTTCAAGTTTTGTGCTTTTCATTTTTTTCTACAGGACATACAGTATTTTTGAAAATTGAAATTGGCAATTTGTGTGATGCAGTCACAGAAGGGTTGGAGTTGGAAAAGGTGCAGAAGAGAGCGACGAAAATGATTATGGGGCTGGGGCACCTCCCTTATGAAGAAAGACTGCAGCGTTTGGGGCTCTTCAGCCTAGAAAAAAGGCGCCTGAGAGGGGACATGATTGAGACATACAAAATAATGCACGGAAGGGATAGTCGATAGAGGGATGTTCTTTTCCCTCTCCCAAAACACCAGAACCAGGGGGCATCCGCTAAAACTGAGGGTTGGGAGAGTTAAAACAGATAAAAGGAAGTACACCCAGCAGGTGATTAGTCTGTGGAATTCCTTGCCACAGGAGGTGGTGATGGCATCTGGCCTAGATGCCTTTAAGAGGGGATTGGACGGATTTCTGGAAGAAAAGTCCATCGTGGGCTATAGGCAATGATGGGTTGTAACCTCCTTACATTAGTAATAGGCTACTTCAGAGTACTGGGTGCAAGGGAGTGGCAACAGGATGCAAGCATCTTGTTGTCTCCTGCCTCCCTGGGGCACCTGGTGGGGCCGCTGTGAGATATAGGTAGCTGGACTAGATGGGCCTTGGCTTGATCCAGCAGGGCTCTTCTTATGTTCTTAAGGGTCCAAAACATGGCAGGCATGCCTTGAGAAGGATGCAGAATAGCCTGGCACAGGTCCTGGGTGCACCTCAATAAGGCCTGGAGGCTGGACAAATGGGAGAAGTGCTCTTCCGGGGAGTCTGACTTGGGGATTGGGCACCCCCACAAACCTTCAAAATGCTTCTAATATTAAATTTCACTAGGTGGTGGGTCATAGCTTCAAGGTGGAACTTCTTTAGCTCAGATCTGGGAGGGTTCTTTCTTTATTCGTATCAGAAGCACCTACATTAATATAATTGTATATATGCAATACATCAAAATATATTTTTAGAATAAAATACAAGGTTAAAACTGGATATCATTTGCCCAATACTGGGCCACTTCAACAGCATTCTCCCTTGCCAACATAAGATCTTCCACTGTGCATGTAGAGGGGCACCGTGTGCACTGTAGCATATGTGAGATGGTTTGTTCTTCTCCATATTCACACAGCATCTCTTTTGTGGGGAAACTCCATTTCCTCAGGTTGTCCTTAGGTCTTCCTACCCCAGCACGCAGTCGATTTAAGGATTTCCATACAGGCCACGGTTGTTCTTGACCTGGTGGAGAGCATCTGGGAGGGTGTCTCAGATGTCCAAATGCGTCTTTCATTGGGGCAACAGATGGTGGAGTTGGTGGGCTTCCTGACGGTCTCAGGATTCATTGTCTGTGAAAGACAAAGTGATGATCACAAAGCAGAGTGAATCTAAAGAAGTTTCTAGTGGATACAAAGATACTGTATACCAGGCATTAAAACTCTGACTCGCTGAAGAGCAGAAATAGAGGCTTCTTCCAGGTGCATTTGCAAACCCCCCCCCCCCAAGAACCCATAATCCTATGCCAGGAGCTGTGAAATGGGGCTCATCCCTCCAGATATAGGAAGTGATGTCAGGGCTGATGTAGCCACAAAAAGGACCAAAACAGGGCAGGCATAATGCTTGTATGATGTCCTGTCCCCCACACCAACAAGGAAAGCAATTAGTCTAAGGTTGACACTATGGGGTCTAAGGTTGAGTGGCTGCCATTTACTTCCTTCTTGAAGTCTTCTTTTTCCTGTATATCTTGCAGAACAAGTTGCTGTAGTTTACGAGATGAAGGATCATGTGAACTGATGTGAGAGAGCAAGAAACCGGAGGACCCTCTACTTCCCTTGAGGTCATACAGTATGTTATTTTTCAGTTACAGCCTGCCACATCCATTCCACTGCTGTTTGATTCCAAAGGGACTCCCCAGATTTGGGGGCTATTTTTCATTTGGGGAAAATTTTCTCAAGGAGGTTTCCTTCCATGTAGGCTCTGGGTGGTGGTAGTGTGAGCTACCCTTTTTCACGCCCAGTTAAAAGGTGAAGCAGGGAGATACTGCAGTTAGTCATTGACTGCTAGGTAGGGTTATTCTATTTGTATCTGGTAACCCCAGCGGCGTCATTCACCCGGTACGCTGGGTGGGACTTACCTTTGAGCGGCAGGTTCCACCCGTTGCGTCACGCCGCGTTCCGCCGCATTCCCGCCTGCCCCGGCGGGCGGGAAAGCGGCAGAATGCAGCGTAACACAACGGGCGGACTGCCACTCAAAGGTAAATCCCGCCCAGCGTACCGGGTGAATGACGCCACTGGGTAACCCCACCTATCAATCAATGACTTGTATGATGTCCTATCCCCTACACCTACAAGGAAAGCAATGGGTCTAATCGGTCTACAGTATCTCCCTGCTTCACCCTTTTAACTGGGAGTGAAGAAAAAGGTAGCTTTTAGCCATTGTCTAGAAGAGGGGATTTGGGCAGATACAGCTTTTTAAATGCTTCCATGTTGAGTTGCACCTGCCCAAATCCCTCTTCTAGACAATGGTTAAAGGTATCTGGGAATCCTACTGCTTGGTGCTCCATCTGCACCTAGCAGGGCCTTTTCCGTTTCCTTACATATGTGAACAGTTCTGGGTGTTCTGGCAACCTTACTTCATGGTACTCAGGTCTAGGCCAGAAAGCTAGTTCTTACCTTCAGAAGAAAACACTAGTGGACATATTCAGTTCCTCCTCCTTGAATGACGTATTGATAGACCCTGCACAGAGATCCCCAAGTCAAACCAGGACTCATCTTTCTTCTCACAGTGAGGCTTTCCCCTTACCTGAGAGTGGTAAACCAATCCCCAGAAGATGGTAAAGAGAAACAGAAACAAGTCACGGTAGGGCATGTCCATTATGAGCACAAACATGATGCTGCCTTGCAATCAAAGACCAAGATTTGTTTTGGCAGTTTCTGATCCAGATGTAGACTGTCCTTGGAAAAACCTCTGACATCATAAAGAACCTAGCCCTGATTGGCTCAGGGGACCTTTGTATAAAAACACAGCAGACTTCACAATTAGGCAGAAGCATCATACCATAGCTATCACCTCTTCCCTATTCTGGTGGTGGGGAGGAATACTGAAGGCCTAGACATACACACACCCTTAAAGTCTATGTTTCTATCGTGGCTGAGACAACAGATGTAAGGAAAGAAGGGAGTAAAGAGAGAGGGTGATGAATTTTTGAGCAAAGGTGGAGGAATTAAAATACACCTTTTTTGTCCTGTTCATTAATGACAATGTATGCAACTTGTTACAATAATTAGCCCAGAGACCTGGGTAGTTTCTATCCCTCTGCATCTGTGTATTGTTTTGTGTAGAATATTTATGGTTTTAGAAGTCAGTTTTTAAACTCTAAAATGCATTTATTTTCATCTCCACTAAGAATAATTACAGTATCTTCCCTGGAAATATATCTTATATTATTTAGTTGAATAATTCAGAGCGCAATCCTGAGTTAGGCCAGCACAGTTAGGCCAGCACAGTTTGGCTGGCACAAGGGCCACCGTAAAGTATATTTGGACCATTCTAGGAGGCAGAGAGACCAGCCCACAGATGTGCACCATCCCCCCTGACTCCAAGAGTGGTCCAAATGAGCTTTATGGTGGCCCTTGTGCCAGCCAAACTTTGCTGGTCTAACTGTGCTGGCCTAACTCCAGGTTAGGATTGTGCTCTCAGTGTGTGTGTGTGTGTGTGTGTATTGAGTGCACATGCGCGCGCACACACCAAATTATATAGGGTTTACTGCGTGCAAATACAAATTGCCAGAATTATAACATCTGATTCTTGTAGGTAATGTAATACATAAGTGGACATGCATTGTTGCACACTCCCTGCTCCCCAAGCAGTGCAAAGTTTCAAGGGCAACATTACTTTGGTTTCCATTGGATTTGACAGTAAGAGACATTTATGCTGTCTTTGTAATAGCAGCTTTATTTGCAATTTTGGGAAGAAAGATAATTTACAAACTAATTTTTCCTTACAGCTTTCCCTATTGCTCTGGTATGAATATTGTATTTATTAACTATAAATGTAACTTATTTTGCTTGGCTTTTAATGATTGGATGAGTTTGAAGGAGTTACATTTCAGGGTGTTTTGGGACCCTCCTCTGGGTGCTGCCAATGGCTGATGGGAGGGAGGGCCTTCTCTGTGGTGATACCCATACAAAGGAACTCTCTTCCAACTGAGTTTATATCTAAGCCCCTCCTGTTGTCCTTGAGGCAAGGGGTAGACACATTTTTTAAAAATTTCAGTTAGCATTCCCACCTCAGTTTCTGTTGGTTAGTAATCTGCTTTTCTGTCTTTTGTGAGTTTGAACGTGTTATTTTAAATGCTGATTTCATTGTGCTTTTTAAAAATGTATTTGTAGTTTAATTAACAGCGGTAAGCCATCCCTGGGCACTCTGATGTTTGGGATGAAGGGCAAGATATAAATCTTTTAAATAAATACACACAAGCAGATCAGAGTGTCAGCAAGAAGCCTCCTATCAGAAGGCAGCAAAGCTGCTGTTTCTAAATCAGATTCCTAAAAAGAGCCCTGACACACCATGGTTCTTCATCTGATTTTAGCCAACTCATAGCTTTTCTTCTCTCTCCTATCTCCCAACTCAAACTCCCTCATTAGCTCAAAACTATTTAATGTGCTCTCTCTGCTCAACCCACAGAATTCTGATAGGTGCAACTGTTCTTATAAGGCACATTTGTTAAAACCCTGTTCCCCCACCAAGCAGAAGCAAATTTACAGTGATACTCATTAACAGAGTAGTAACAAGCAGCCCAAACTAATACAGATAGAAAATGTTGATCAAAAACTCCTGATCAATTTATGGTAATATCTCTTAAAGCTGCAATCCTAAACATACCTCCCAGTAATTCTGAATGTAAGCCCCAATGAACATAGCGGGCCTTGCTTTAAAATGAACACATGTAAGATTACACTGCATGTCCCTTTGAACTCAGTGGGGTGCAATTCAGAGCAAGCATGTATAGAAGGACTGGCTGCGCTACAAGCTACTTCAGACAGCGCATGACAGCATGGAAGTCCTTGAAATTGGAAAAGCAGACACTACAGCAGTTAGAACAAGGTAATCACATCCTGCTATCCAGATATTCCTACTTATAAAGGGAGATCAAAGTCCATCAAGCGATACACCATTGGGGTTCTGTGCTTCAAAGTCAGCATTTTTGCTTTTGAGTATTGCAGCCAAATTCTTTGGAATACTCTGGCATGGGCAGTACAAGCCTGATCAACTGCAAAAAAGGGGGGGGGATTGTGTTACTGATTTCACTGGAAACAGATTCTCCCTCTTTTCCCAGATGTATACCCAAAATACAGAACAAAGTGCATTCAAAGCATCCCTGAAGTTACAGCTCATCTCTGTTTACCATGGCTTCATGCAAGACCTCCTCCAGAATGCTAACAGGCATGTAAATCTGCTGTGGGCACAATTAGATATGACATGGGGAGATTCATTAATTGGAGCTCCTGTTCTTTAAAAAATGTTTAATAGCAGCAGGGCTGTGGTGCAGAGTGGGGAGGAGCTTACATCTTTCCCTGTGCAATTTTTTTAATTACAATTGCTTCCCTCAATTCATCTTCCCCACAGTCCAAAACCCACAGGTGCAGGAATGCCATGGAACTTGTGCAGAATGTACAATTTCAAATTGTACGAGTGTAAGGTACAATTGCAAATTACAACTGCAATTGTAAGGGAATGCAGAAAATATGCCCCAAATTCTGGCAAGGCCAACTGCATTTTTCTCCCTTCCTCTTCCTTCCTTCCCCTCTGCATGTCAGAAAGAGGGCTGCATTCAGTTGCTGGAAAGCATCACACCTGGACTCCATAAGCATGACTTGCGCACATATAACAACATTGCCACTCTAGGGAGCTTCCGGGCCTCTTTCTGTGGTCCACTTCCATCTCCTGCAGTCCGAGCTTGTCCATGTTTACTCAAAGGCAAGCCACGCTGCAGCCACAGAACTTGCTCCCAGGCGAGTGGGTCAGTCGCCCTGGAGTCTTTTTAAATGATGGTGGTTGTTATAGTGCAATTGCAAAACAAATCCTTCTGTATGCGGCTCACAGCCTCTGCTTCGGGTGTAAAGCTGCTGAAGGCTTCTGAGGCATCTCAGGGTGGGCGCTCAGGCGTCCCTTTCCCCTGCCTAAAGGACAACTCTGCCTCCCAGGCCAGCAAGGGGACGCCAACGACCGAAGTCCGAAACGCATCTGCTGCTGCTGCTGCTGCTGCAGCAACAAGCCCCTGGCAGCAGTGGCAGGCACTTTCCTGTGCCCCTCCGCTGTGTTCTCGAAAGGAGCTGGCCAGCGAGCGAGCCCCTTCCCTTGCCGCCTGCCAGCTGGGTTGGCAGAGGGGAGTGAGCAGGGAAGGGAGGGGTGGGGGTGGGGGCAGGGCTGCCAGCCCGCCCGCCGCAGTCGCTCTGCTGCCACATGCCCCAGTCCTGGGAGGAGAGAGCGAGAGAAAGGCGCTGCTCCGGCGGAGGGATACAGTGCTCCATATAAAAGCGCCGCCGCGCAGCCTCACACCTACAGCATTTTTGGCCGGAGAGGAGAGGGAGCGCGAGCAACGAGCAGCCGCTTGCCTTCTGCGTCTTCGCCCGCGCACAGACAGCCACCGCCGCCACCCACCATGGTAGGTAGCCTGGAAGCGGGAAGGCTGCAGCGGGAAGGACCGATGTGTCGTTGGTGCGCGCCCCATTCGCTTTGGAGCTGACCCGGCGCGCGTTTTGAGCCTGTTTTAAGGCGCTGCCGAGAAGCATCTGGACTGGCCGTGGCGCGCCAGAGGCGGCGGGCTTCCCGCGGGCTGGTGCCGGATTCGTTCGCTGCCCGCGCGAGCCGGATCGGAGCCTGGCTTGCAGCGGGCTGCCGTGCATTGGGCGCTGGGCGGCTGTGCCACCGCCGCGGTGCAGACTCCCCCTCCCCGGCTGCCTCTGGTTGGAGATCTCGTGGAGGAGCCGACGGGTGGCCGGACCGGGGACTCTCGTGGGGTGGCTGTTTGTGGGGCCGCCTGCCTGCTCTTTTTCCCACGGCTCCTCGCCCAGCCTCGAGGGCTGCTGAGCCTCGCTCGATCTTTCCGGAAGGAAGGATCCCTCGCCCTCAAAGACCCACCCACATGCCTCTCTCCCTGAGCCGGGGCTCTGGTTTCCTCCCCGCAGCGAAAGGGCTGCGGCCGGTTCCTGTGCCTCGGAGCAGCCCGCCACCGATCGCCCGGAACTGCGCGCTCTTCCGACCGCGTTGCCTGCAGAAGTGCATGCGTGCGCCTCGGGTGCCTCCTTGCAGCTGGGCGGGGATGCTGAGGGAGGCTCGCTCGTGCCGGAAAAAGTGGGGCAGCTGCAGGCTGGCCGCGGCCGGGGCGATGCTGCTGCGTGTGGGCAGCACGCCCGGAGGATGGAGCTCCTGCCTGGCGAGGATGCGGGGGAGGCGCCACCACCCTCGCTTCGCGGGGGACGTGGGGCTTGCGGCCGCGCCTTGTTCGGGGGATCATTCCCACCGCGGTGCCTGCGCCTCTCCAGAGGGCTGGGGCTCGGTCCTGCCCCCCCCCTCCTCACAAGGGATGTTCGCGCCTTGCCTTAGAGGTCTCCTGGATGACTCAATCCCGGGTCCCACTTCAGAAGCTCTCAGCGTGGAGGAGGAAAGGCGATGCCTACATCCTGCTGCCTCGAGTTGAGGGTTCCTCTGGAAACCTCCCTCCTCCTGATGGAAAGTCTTAATGGGGGAGCGGGGAAGTAAAAGGACTAGATTCTGGCACAGTCTGTGGACTCTGACCTTCTGGAGAGGCAAGTTCATAGGGAGAGGCTAGTGGTCCCCCCCCCCCACACACACACCAATCATTTTCTTGTTTTGTTTTAGAACCCTGTTGTACTTTGCAGTCAGAATAGTAAAAGGGGCCATTTAACCCCTGCCTTTCTATTTCTGCCAGTGAGAGACATGAGTTTTCTTTCAGGCTCATATTGATGGCCGCCTCGATGGGGTGGTGTTGGGTGGCGCCTTGGTTTTGTGTTTGGTTGCTGTCTTTTCCCACCTCTCCCTGGGTGGATGATGAATTCAGTGCACAAAGGCGTAGGTTGTGTGGCGATGCCTACAATATTGAGGAGAGCCTCCCTCCTGCAGAAATGCCAAAGATTGAGTATTCAGTGTTGGTCGGAGCAATGAGGGCGATGGCACCCCTTTCCTTGGGAGGGGAGGGCTGGGAGGGTGTCAGAGGGATGATGGAAACAATCCCAGCTCCTACACCAGCTGCACTGCGCAGGGTAAGGGGGGAGGGGAACCTCTGCAGCAATTGCGCTGTTTCTTCTACTCCTCCCCCCTTCCCAAGCCCCTCAAACGCAGCAATACTAAAAAACCTGCCATGGCCGCATTACATCATGTCTTTTCCTCTCCAGCCTCCACCCTAAACCCCAAGAGGGAACAAGGGTAGAGGGGACAGACCTTGTGGTGCTTGTTTCTGACAGGAACAAGAATCTTTGCTTTTTGGATAACCTGCCTTGCTTGCAGAAGGACATGTCTACCAAGGAGGTTGGCATAAAAGATTAGGTGGGTGTGGAAGGAGAGGTGTCCTGTCTGGTTGCAGGAAAGTGTATTGAAGTGCTGATCTCTGGGATGCCAAGAAAGAGCTGCCTGCCCCTGGGCTGCTGTTTTAATGTCGAAAGACAAGGTTGCTGTTTTGCAGCAGCCTGCTAAAAGAGCCTTTTTTTAACCTGGCATTGCAAAAATATATCACTTTCAACTCTTTTTTTTTTTTTTTTGCTTTTTCATGCAACTTCATTTAAACCCAAGATGTTCATTGCTTGCTGACTTTTATTTTCCCTTCCAACATCAAGTTATTAGATGGTGATCTCTTTTTGCCTTCATTCAGTCTCTCTCTCTCTCTCTCTCTCTCTTTCCACAATAGACATCTGAGATCTGCCGCAATACTGTGAAACTGTAGATTATCAGGAGGGGAAGGGAGGAAATCTCGGCTTCCATTTCCCATGGCCAAGAGGATAAGGCTCGGCTGCAGATGGCCAAATATGATTATGGGCCCTATGGGGTGGTTCTCCAGCTTCCCTCTCATCCTGTTGGGTGGAGTGACATCACTAGAGATGTCATTAAAAGAAAAAGAGAGACTTGTGTGGGTGGGGTGGCTCCTTTAGGACTGTATTGGGTACTTCTTCCCTGGTAGCCGGGGTGATCTGTGTTTGTGCCTGCTGCATAGGCTTACAAACCAGATGCTGTGTATGGTAGCAATTTATATGGCCAACACCTGGATTCTTGTCCTGAGAGAGAGAGAGAGTTTCCTATGCAATTGGCATTCTTTTTCTGTTGAGGTGTGGTCCTGTTTCCTGTTCTGTATTGCTCTGTTATATTATGTAAATCACAACATCAACTTGACTCACTAAAGGAAAATCCAGTTGCAAAATTCATGTTTGGGAGCCAGTCACAAATGCTGCAATTGTCCAGTTCCCCTCAAAAAAGAGCCTTTTCAGGATGCTCTTAATTCAGTGGAAAGTCACAGTAGCCACAGATGATTTGAAAATGCGCCAGACATTGACATGCATGCCAATGTTCAGAACACTCCATCCCCTCTTGGCTGCCAAGGTGAACAATGTGGCACTCATGCAGTGCTTGAAAGATGCTTCAAAAATCTTCTGCATCAGTTATGGCACTTTGGAATGTAGGTCGCAGCTTCCATTTTTAATGTCCACGTATTCGTTCCCTAACGGTCAACAAAGTAAGCCAACTGAAAGGACTGCCTAATGTTTCATGTGTCAGCACAGTTTCATGTGTCAGCACATGCAGCGCTTGGGAGGGAAAATATTATTGATGTAATATGCACAAGCTGCTTGGGTAACCATGTCCCTGTCTTTGTATAAACAACTGTTTAAAGGAAAATCTGGAGTGGTATTTCTCTCTAGTAGTGGCAACTACCTGTGATTTGGAAGCAGTGCTTTAATAACCCTGCCAAAGTTATACAGGTGATGATCCTTTATCCGGACATCGAAAATCCAGCCATCTTTATCCAAGACTTTTTAAAAACTTTCTGTAGAAAGAAGGTCTTGTGCTCATTCCCACATACAGGCTGTAAGTTCTACTCTCTGATCTATGGTGTGTGCTGTTGAAAAATGTCAAAGAGGCCAGCAGACACCCAAATGGGTAACAGTGAAAAAAGCAAGCATTTCTCATTATATTTATGCAATTATTCCAAAATCAAGACACCTTCCTGTTCCAAGCAGTCTGGGTAAAGGATAATTGATCTGTACATTCTTTTTTTAAAAAATCACATTGGCTTAACTGAGAAAATGTATGCATAAGTTTGCATCTCTGGATACATTTCACTGGAATGTATGGAGCTTAACACTTCCCAAATAAAAAGCTCTGCAGCTCCCTGGCCTGCCAAAGCAAAAGTGATACTGCATCCTAGTTTTGATTTAAATGGCAGGATTGCAGACTAAGGTCCCAGGGTGTGGTGTGAAGGCATGTGATACTGCTGCCTTTTTGAAGCTGAGCACGTCTAGATCCAGTCAATACCTGGGTGACCATGTGTATGTTAATTTCAATTCATTGATGGGGGGTGAGAAAGAAGCAAAGTGAGATAGAATATGGTGAATTTAGGTTACAGTCCAACAGACTTCTGAGTAGATATTTCTAGAATTGTGCAGTTTACCTAGTAGCCTGACAGGTTCAAGTTATGACATGGTCATTGCATATGAGATGCTCTTTGACTTCTGTTAATCGGTTTAAATCTTAAAAGTCCTGGATGTGTCTGAGGGCGCAATCCTAACCTGGAGTTAGGTTGGCACCCAGCAAAGTTTGGCTGGCACAATTACCACCGTAAAGTGTATTTGGACTACTCTCGGAATCAGGGAGGCCAGCACACAGACATGCTCCATCCTCCCTGACTCCAAGAGTGGGCCAAATGCAGTTTACAATGTGCCAGCCAAACTTTGCTGGTCTAACTGTGGTGGCCTAACTCCTAGTTGGGATTGCGCCCTGAGCTTTTTTTGAGGGAGGGGGAAACCCTAATAATGAATTGGCATTGTTCAGCGGCCCACATCTTAAACTTATGCCAATAACCATTGCGGGTACTACTTTGCTAATGAAAGCATGACGCCAAATTAATCTGAAAAGGAGGACCTATTTTGATGAGTGTGATGGGGCTTGCTTACTTGTGTGGGCAGGTGAGAGTGTAGACTGGGCATATTGTATGTATCTCTGTATTGTGTCATCCAACCCAGTTGGCTCTCCCTTGGTGGGTGGAGGGATGATTTGTTTCTGGGTGCTTCTGGTCATTCAAAAGATCAACGTAATATTATGTCAGCTTGCCTCTGAATTGCAGTTGCGCCTTGTGGCTTGACACAGCTACAGGTAAACAATATTCTGAAATATTTTTCTGTCCTTTGCGTAGGCTGACCAGCTGACTGAAGAACAGATTGCTGGTAAGTATCCTAATTGGTGGGGGATAGTTTCTGTTGGCCTAGCAACCTGAACACCGTATAAAAATATTGCAGAACATTTTTGGTGGCTGGCATCGCTTGGCTGTTTCTCAAGATGGCACATTCTTATTTGAGTAAGCCAGTTCCTTTACAAGAAAAGACCAATTTCTTAGAAATCCAGTTTGCCAGCTTAATAATACACATTTCCTGAATAAGCATGTATACCAACAGATTATGATGACCATTAAGACACCGGTTTTTAACAGCATCCCCACCCAGGAGCAACATCCCAAACTTTTGATCGTTCAGCCCACATCCCTTTTTGTGCACTATACAGTTATAGCTGCTCCAAGACACAATGGGCAATTGTGGAATGAGTGGATCTGCTTGGCTCTTCATCATCCATGCAAGGACACTGATCCAGACCACTTGCTTGAAGACTAAGTGCCCAAAACCTTCTTGAAGCAAAGGCCGGCAATTCATGAGCAGAACATCTCATGAAAATCTCAAGGAAAATGTCCACACTGTTGGTTGGTAGTCATAAATACTAATAATTTGAGAAAAACATTTTGAGGCTCAGATTAAGGAAACCCAGACACTCGTAGTAGGTGGATTACCCTGGTGATGTACAGGATGGTGTCACCCAGGTCTTAGTGCCTGCAATATTTGATGGGACTAAGCAGGAAGTTCACAATAATGGTGACACAGGCTATTGTGTAATATTTATTATCCTTCCCTCCATAGTTGGGTTACTCTTCCCTCATAGGTGGGTCTTGCATAGATAATCAGGCTACAACACAGATTAGGCATAATGAATAGCTTTGTATTAATGTCATGCTAATTTTTGAGGTACTTCATTTTTTAAAAATAAAACCTGATCTAATTTTGTTATCCATCTTGAAGCCTATTGGTATGACTTATCAAATGGGAGTATAACTTCAGAATGGCATTACTATTTAACAGCAATTTCCTCTAAATAGAATGTATTTAGATACACTTGGACCAATGTTTCACTTTTTATTATTATTATTTATTATTATTTATTTAATTTATACCCCACCTTTCTGCCCATAGGCACCCAAGGCGGCTTACAACAAAAACAGGAGAATACAATAAAATTCACAATTTAACATTAAAAAGCAATAATTTAAAAACAATATTAAAACAATTAAAATTTAAAACAAGCCCCGTGGATCATACAATATAAGCAAGAGTATAAAAACCAGCCAGCCAGTATAAAAATTATACCTATAAATTTAAACATCTCAAAATTAGTGTCCCTGTTTCTGTTTAGAGAACCAAGTTGGTTCTACAAAGCATTCAAATAGAAACAGAAGTAAACATGAAGTTCAGAGTACAGGTGGGCCTCTGTATCCACTGATTCCATATCCACAGTTTCACTTACCCATAGATCAGGCCCCCCTTACCTTCCTTTATTCTTACTACGAGGCAGCTAAAAATCTTCTTGCTCAGGGTTGAGGGCAGTGGAGAGCTCTATACTTATCATAGGTTCCCTCTTATCCATGGTTTCAGGGGTTAATATAGGTTCCCCCTTATTATATCCACAGGGGCTCAGGAACCTCTCCCCCATGGATATCGGCATAATCCTAGCCCTGAGCTGGGATAGGCAGGCTAATAGGCCTGCCACATATCCAGCCTGAGGTTGGGACTGGCTGCGGTGCAGCCCAGGGTGAGAGAAATCTAATCCCCTTCCCCTAGGTAATGCGCAGCAGCCTGAATGGGGCTACCTGGATCTGTACCACCAAAATTGGTGGTGCAAAGCTGAGCAGCCCAGATCGGAGCCGGCCAGGCCAGGGACGACGTTAGGATCCAGCCAAAGTGCCATATCCTGGCACCACTACCCTTCCTGGTTTGTTCCGCCTACAGGCCTACCTGTCCCCCACCTTCCCCTGCCCCATTCTGCCTTCTCCTGCCCTTCCCAAACCCTCCCCCCGCCACGCCAGCAGAGCTCTGCCAGCTGTACCTCCATTCTGCCAGGCCTGGTGTGGGAAACCCAGCACACATCTCCGTGTTGGCACAAACATGCTTTATGGTGTCTGAGTGCTTTGGACTGCGCTCTCTGTGGCCTACAGGCCAGCCCTAACTGGGTATCATCATAGTATGTGAACTATTTTCCCTTATCTTGGGTAGGCCTCTGCTGCCTGAATTGGTCTCCTCAGGTCTGTGCCAGAATTTTGCTGGTGCAGAACCAAGGAGAGTAAAGAAGGGAAGGCGAGAGGGAATGGAGATAGGATCCTGGTGCACACTGGTGTTCTTCTCCTTCCTACCCAGATATTCCCCTGTTCTTCCCCCCCTCCCCACCCAATTCCCCTTACCACCTACCCCTGTGTCAACTTACCTGCTTACCCACAGGAAGCCAGTTTTAGTGGTGGGCTGCCGACACTGCTGCCATTTGTAGTGGCAGCTTCAAAATGGCTGTCAGTTGTACACTGTGTGTGCCACCATGTGACCATTTACAACAGTGGGATCTCTGTTCTGCTGTCATGAATCTTAGTAAGGGGTGGGCCACTAGTACAGATGGAGCCTTTTTATCTTTTGTTCCAGGAACTCTCACAGATGCCAAAACCATTTTAAAAACAGACGTTCCTTTAATTAGTAGTCAGCATTTTTGAAAACGTTTCTTTTACTATGACTGCAGGCATTCTCCAGGGGGCTCAGAACAGATTAGTATCCGTTCAATCTGAGATAAGACCTCTTCACTTTGCCCTGGAACCAGGTGAAAAAATTGCAAAATGGAAGTGATTAGTTACACTTCGGGATGGGAGTGGGGTTTCCAGGGCAGGGGAAGAGGTCTTATTTAGAGCTTATTTATAGTAATCTGTTCTAAACCCCTGGAGAATGCTTGCTGCTGCATTGCCATAGCAAGAGAAGCTTTTTTTTTTTTTTTAAAGGAATGTGTTTAGTTTAAAAAAAAAAAGCCCCTTCCCTCCCTGCTGAGTCAAATCGGCCGATGGGAAAACCATGGATGAGAATGCAGTACCTAAATCTCCCCCCAAAATTGAATGGATTAGATTATGTGGGCATGAGTACCAAATGTATTTCTAAAAGTGATAATTGTAAAGAGAGAAATCCTCAGAAGAAGCAACATTTGTGAGGTAGAGAAATGTTCACATTAGACACTGAACAATGGAAAACAGAAGATATATGAAATTAGTTCTTCTGCTCTGTTGGTGGAGATCAGGGCTAGACATAAAGGGGACATAAAGGACCTTATGGGCTCTCATGGAGTTGCACTGATAAGGCTAAGGTTGACCAGATTGTGTGGCTTCCTCTCTTCTTTTTGTGCAAACCTTACAAAGCGCATATTCAGGATCTCTTTATAGTGAATGCATATTTTGTGTTAAGTGTCCCGGCATACACTGAAGAACATATTATGTGCCTAGCTTTATCCAAGCACAGTTCACTGAGTCCAGAATTGTCTGCAAGAATCCTAGCAACACGTTGTCAACCAAAAATTGGCCAGGAAGCGCCTACTTTTAGTTCCTCTGACCTAGCACACTCTAGTTCATGCTGGCAGAACCCTGGTATTGCTGGTTTGACTGGTTTTGGTGCTTTCTTCCAAATACAGAGGTATTTAGTCATATGTGACTAATAGTTCCACTGACTCAGTAAGATTACTTGTTGTAATCCTGGAGCTAGTGTAGCATAGTGGTGAAGACTGAACTGTGAATCAAGTAAGCCCAGATTCTTCCATGGATTCACGAAAGGTCCTTTAGCAAGCATCTCTCTTTCTCTCCGTTACACTTACTCCCCCCACCTTCATGAGAAAGGGAGTGGCCTACCTTGCAAGATTGTTGTAAGGCTTATTCAAATTGTGTATTAAATACTTCAGAATGCTCATGCTGTACAAATGCTAAGTAGCATTGTCTGAAATGCCAGGTCTACCGTTTCTAACACCAAACATGTTGTCTTAGTGATTGCCTTGTCATAGCAACTTTTTTAAGACCATTAAACTTGAATGCCCTGCTAATCTTGGCCTTGCCAGAAAGATAACTATTAATCATGTTTCATTGTTTTGCATTTGATGAGCCTGAGAATTTTTGAGCCACTTTTTTAGTGAGTTATTAGCCCAGTGTGGAAGACGGGTTCAAATCCCCACTTGGTTTTGAAATTCTATTGAATGTTCAATTCCTGTCCTAAGTTGATGTATTGCATTTAATTTTACAGCAGCCATTCTCTGTAATGCATTTCCTATTGCATGCTGTTTTATTAGCTGAGAAGTGCAACTTGCTCCTGAAAGAAAAAGTTGGTGGTTTAATACTATATTTAATAATTTCTAGCGTATGTAAGTTGCATAATCCAAACAGATGTGAAATATAAGAGATTTCTTAAAGCTGAAGTGGCACTGCTAATTGTTACAAGAAGAAATTGTTAGTGGGTGAGAGCAAATCAGAGTGCAATCCTAACCTGGAGTTAGGTTGGCACAGTTAGGCCAGCAAAGTTTGACTGGCGCAAGGGACGTTAAAGCTGTTTGGACCACTCTTGGAGTCAGAGAGGCTGGCACACAGGCGTGCCCCATCCCCACTGACTCCGAGAGGGTCCAAATATGCTTTACGGTGGCCCTTGTTCTGGCAAAACTTTGCTGGCCTAACTGTGCCAGCCTAACTCCAGGTTAGGATTGTGCTCTCAATGTCTGCTGCGGAAATTCAGCCTTTCGACTGACCATCTGATGTGACCATTCTGCTTTTATGGTTTCAGTATTTCTGGACAGCACATATAGAGCTTATCCCATGTTATCACCCTTGTAATGGAGGCCATGTTGAGATAACTGTGAACTTCATGACTGGGTGGGGATTTGAACTCTTCTGTGGGGTTCATATCTAGTTTGCTAGCCACTATGACACATGGAATTCCATCTGGGACCATCATTTCCCAAAGAGTAAGTGAACTGATGAGCAGAGTGGTTGAAACTTTTATATACTGTAGCATCTATCCACAAGTATATGGAAATAAATTCCCATATTCCCATCTTATTTTTAATGTATACATGGCTAAAAGTTATAAAAGGTATTCATGGTCATAATCCTGTCTGTTGTGAAATATCTGTTGGAATTCACAGTTTTTGGTTAATACTCGCAAAGTACATGGTGATGATGTGGCTTCCTTTTGTCCTCAGAATTCAAGGAAGCCTTCTCTCTATTTGACAAGGATGGTGATGGCACCATCACAACAAAAGAACTTGGGACTGTCATGAGGTCGCTGGGCCAAAACCCAACAGAAGCAGAACTACAAGACATGATAAATGAAGTAGATGCTGATGGTAAGTGTTTGAAGATGGGAACCACCTCCCATTCTTATATACATGCGTTTTTTTTCCAAAACTGGCTGGCTAGTATTTTCAGAAATCTTATATTATGAAACTTTCCTGCTTGGTCATACAGTGCTTTTTAAGGCCCTAATAAGAATGGCTATGGTCATTCCAACAGCTATATAATTTTGGAGGCAATAAACAAAATAAAAATGGTGCATGAATGTAAGAGTTCTACACTGGGATTGTTCTCTCCAATATCGGACAGCTTTACTGGCAATGTGAATAGTGCTTCCCAAAGTCCTACAAGGGAGTTGGGAGCACTGTAAATCTTTGTGTGAGCAGGGGGAGAGCAGCAGCATGATCTTGGTGTGGGCAGGGGGAGGGTGCCGTGCTGCTAAGGGAAGGGATTTTTAAGCTTACCTGGGGGTTGCTGTGGCTCTCTGTAGGGTCCAGGGAGCCTGTGACTCCCCCTGCAGCCCCCCTGGAAGCTCCAAACTGCTGGGGAAAAAAGAGGGGAAAAACTCTGTTTTTGTTGTGAAATCCAGCAGTTTGGAGCTGCCAGGAGAGCTGCAGAGAGAGTCACAGACTCCCTGGATCCTCCTAAGAGCAATACCAACCCTCAGGTAAGTGTAAAAATCCCTTCCCGTAGCAGCAGCAGTATGATCGTGGAGATTGTGCTGCTGCTAGACCATTCCCCTCAAAGGGGAATGGCCCTTTTCTGGTTTCCCTGGTGGGTCATGGCCCATCAGTTTGGGAACCACTGCCCTAGCAATCAGTCTGAGAAATGCTGCTCTCAACGATGTCCCACTTGGTATATTTTGGTCCATCGCGTTACCATTGGAAGTAACTGGTGATGATGACATCGCCAGGTACTTCTGTGTTGAGAATAAGCACAATAAACAATGCAATAAACATTGGTAAGAGCCTCAGGGTGATTGGGAGGGCTTTTTCAAGGTCATTGGAGCTCTGCTCGCCAAGAAGAGCCTCCTACTGTTGTTTGGTGCATTGCGTCCTGTTCTTGCTGCCAAGCAGCAGTTGTCCAGGGGGCACCATCTCACATAACCTCTGGTGGTATATGTACCACCGGTTGAAAAATGCTGATCTAGAGAAATCTAGAAAATGAATGAACCACTGTAATAAATGGGTATTGGAGCATAGTCCAATGGACAGTTTCCTGCAAGGGTCACACTGAAATGAATGAATGCTGCGCAAGGTTTTGGTAGCTAAGTACCAAACTAGTAACATGGAGAACATATCCCAGTTGATGCACATTGTCAAAAGACTTCATCCTGCAAGGATTTGGTCACTTCTTTCAGTTACCAGTCTCTGTATCCCACCATTCTGACAACAAAAGGATCTCTTGGATAATTGCATATTGAAAGAGAATGGCATCCATGGCTGCTGTCAATAAATTAGATCTGAACAATCAGTTAGTGTTTATTAAACACTAGTGTGGGCCTGTTCCTCAGACTATGCTGGCACATTTGCTTGAAAGCAAGGAACATACTGAGAGCACAATCTTAACCTGGAGTTAGGCCGGCACAGTTAGGCCAGCAAAGATTGGCCAGCACAAGGGCCACAGTAAAGTATGTTGGGACCACTCTCGGAGTCAGAGAGGCAAGCGCACAGATGTGCACCTGGCTCCCAAGAGTCATCCAAATGCACTTTACGGTGGCCCTTATGCCAGTCAAACTGCTGGTCTGTCTGTGCTGGCCTAACTCCAGGTTAGGATTGCGCTCTGAATCACATGCAGAGTTAAATGCCAGGAGTCCTGTACAGAAACACACACTTATTTTTCTGGATGTACTGCATATGTCTTGTGTTGAGGTGGGGAGGGAGAAGCAAGCACTAGGTTTTTCAGTCACCTGAAAGCCCATTTAGAGTGGTCCTTTGCTCTCACAGCCACAAATGACTCTGAAGGCAAAACAGAGGAGATGCCTCAGCTTTGTACTTGCATCCATGAATGGCTCTGAAGGTGAGGTGGAAGGGCCACTCACGGGCCTGAAAAACTTAGCACTTTGCCTCCTCCCCTCTGGGAATGCCACTGATGGGGTAAGACATCTAAACTGTTCTGCCTCAGCACTTTTGCCCAATAGATCAAGACATTCAGAGCTAGAATTCCTTTTCTGTTTCTGGGAGACAGCATCAGAACTATTTCTCCTGAAAGGTTCACTGAAAGCTCAAATGGCATAATATTGCAGAATGAGTATGAATTTAGTGGGTCCTCAAGCCTAGGTGTATGGGTTTTTGCAGAATCTTCGGATTGCCAGCTTATAGTGGGAGGGAGGAAAAATGATAATTATATCCAAAATACGCAAAAAAAACCCAGGCTGGTGAGGAATGTTTTGAATAAGTTTTTTTCCTAAGAAGCTATACCTTTTTGGGGATCTTATCTCAACACCTGCTAGAAACACAGGAGTGCCCCTAGTGGACAAAGTGGCAATCTTATGGATTTGACAGATTTGGTTATACTCAAGTTTCGTGTAGGAGCTGACTGCCTTTTGGCGATGTTTTCTGCTGGGCTGCTTAAAAAAAGGTTTGTTTTTTTTAAAGGTGTACGAGCGACAGGGGTCAAGCCCATTTTAAGAAACAATTGTTGGATTGCCCAAAGGATCTTGAGTAGTATAGTTAAAGTTAGACTGTTCTCATTCATATTTAAACAAAGTTTCTAGAAGAGTACAAGAGTAGGCAAGAGTACAAAAGGTTAACTTAAGCTACACTTTTTAGTTCAGGTAACGCAAAAGGAGTTCTTTAAAAAGAACGTTTAAAAAAAAAAATTTTTTTTTTAAGGCAATGGCACTATTGACTTCCCGGAATTCTTGACCATGATGGCCAGAAAAATGAAGGATACAGACAGCGAGGAAGAAATTCGTGAGGCGTTCAGAGTCTTTGACAAGGTGCGGCTTGAGAGTGTTAACTGAGCGTTTGAACTGTTCAGGCTGGTGTACCCATAATGCTGTGCTCAGGTACTCTGCCTCCCAAGGCCAGAGAATACATGAGGGGCATCCAAAGTGTAACCCTGCCACTGATGTGCGTATGTGTGATGTCTCTGCCCCCTGCTTGTACAGCATTTGTCAACAGAGGCAGACTTCTAGTGGCCTTCAAGGAGAATCAGCCATGCCTCCTTGTTGACTAGGTAACATGTTCTGATCACTGAAGTCTTCCCTAAATATGGTAGGGAACTTATCCCTACCCAGCGTATTCCATTGTGAATTCCGGTTAGTTTGAAATCTAGTAACGTATTCCTGCGAGGCAAGAGGATGCAAATGTCTCGTGTGCTCCTTAAGGCATCTGGTGGGCCAGTATGAGGTACTGGAAGCTGGACTAGATGGGCCTTTGGGCTGATCCAGAAGGGATGTTCTTATGAGGCTGGTGGGATGGGGACCTGAACTTGGGTCTCCTGCTCCAGTCCAATCCCATGCATACAGTTCTTCTCTTGAATCCATCCAGAAACCTATCTCTGCTCGGATCAGTAGTTTTCCCTCCTTGTGGTTCAGAAGGTGGTAGACTCTCAATTGCTAGATGGCTTCATTGGGAAAGTTGTAGTCGTGGATACCTGGATTGGCAAGGGGTTGGAATCTGTCTTGTACATTCTTTTTAACTGTGATTCATGGCTGGCCTCATGAGGGTCAAAAACCTTGCCAAGTTCTGTAAAAGGTCAGAAAGCATATTCCCCCTCTCCAGTTTTTCTGAACTGAATGAAAGCGTTCCATTGAAGTTGGGTGTGAAATACCTTACCTTAATTAAAATAAGACATATTTGCTCTGTATGGAGAAACCATTCCAAATGGCAAGTGATGTACACAAATTGGGATTGGGATGAATTTCAGAATCTGTAAATGATGCTGTGTAGCTGTGGTGGCTTATCAAAGAAGTTCTTGGTGGACATGCTTCAGTTCATTTTGAACATCTAATTGGATGTTATCTGATGTGAATACTGAGAGGGCAAATTTTCTTTGTGTGTGTGTTTTTTGTTCTTGAACAGTATTGTTCTTGAACAGAAGGCATCCAGAATCCCGTTGCTTGTTGGTGAGAAAACACGAGAGGAACCTACTAGTAACTTAAGTATTCCAAACAACAATAGAGCCATTGGACTTGCAGAAAAATCCTGAATCATAGAATTAAGCAATACATTGGCCCCACTTAGCCTCCATGCTATTAGAATTGTATTTAGACCAATGGGTCGCAAGCCAAATTCAGGTGGGTCGCAAAGCCTCTAGAGCAGCCATATTGAAAATAAGGGAAGATGGGATGCTGGAAAGGGGGAAGGCTGTGTGGTTGTTTTGCTTCTGTCAAGGTTGTAAATGGCCTTTTTTCTTTCTAATTCACTTTATTTGAAAATGGCTGAGAAATAACCCAACTTAGTGCTGCATTCTCAGGAAAGCAGCAGGCTCTGGCGTCACAATACCTGCAGTTCCAGCCATGACATCACTTCCAGTGTGTCCTAGACAGATAGTCATTCTAAAAAGTGGTTCCTGATGGTAAAAAGTTTGAGAACCACTGAGCTAAGGTGTTGCAGCATATAGAGTCTAATTATTTGACCATCTAGAACTTGCTCTACTAAACTACACATTTGTAGAATTGGACATTCTCTAGATAATTGTGCACTCCCTAGAGACTTCACAAGTTGTCTAGTTCACTTCTCTTACAACAAGGAGCCCAAAACCTCTCTGGCAGAGGCCTGATATCACCTTTTCTTGGGCATAGTCAATACCTGATATCGGCCATTACTTACGCAGCTTTTTCCATGACTGAGCTGCTCTTGCCATTGGGAACCTCCCTTTGTGTTGGGTTTCTCTATATAATAGTAAATGAGCTGGATAGCTGCGTTTAGAGCTGGTGACTTGAACTCAAGCTCTCTGGGCTTGCAGCCTGGGGTGAAGTATAATGTTTCCTGTAACCGTAGTCCTCTGCCACTTGCTTCCTTCCCAGGATGGCAATGGCTACATCAGTGCGGCAGAACTACGTCATGTTATGACAAACTTAGGAGAAAAGCTAACAGATGAAGAAGTAGATGAAATGATCAGAGAAGCAGATATTGATGGCGACGGCCAGGTCAACTATGAAGGTAAAGGCTTATACTTATTTAGCAGTTTGACGAGGTAAAAGCCTAAATGGTGATACTAGAAGGTGTAGAGTCTAACTGTTCTGGACATTGGTGGGGAAGAGAATGAGGGCAATATCCCTGTGCTAGCGCACTCCTTTAGCTTTCTACGTGTTCAGTGCTTGTTAGCAGATAAGAGGCAAGCAGAGGCAATTTCAGGAGAGATGGGAGAATGGAACCACAGCTTGAGTCGGTGTGGAGAGGGTGGCATTAGCAGGCACACTACTGTTCTCCCCCACTGTGTGCTGAAGCTGAAAATGAAGATAATAACCTGAATGAGACTAGAATTTCCTACTGCATGATCTCCAAAATAATTACACCTAGTGGTTTCTGCACCAAAACCCAGGGCGCAATCGTAACCTGGAGTTAGGCCGGCACATTTAGGCCAGCAAAGTTTGGCCGCACGTTTGGGTGCCGGCCTCTCTGACTCCGAGAGTGGTCCAAACATACTTTACAGTGTGCCTTGTGCTGGCCAATCTGTGCTGGCCTAACTGTGCTAGCCTAACTCCAGGTTAGGATTGCGCCCATAGTTAAACAACTTCCCTTTTTCATGATGCTAAAAGCTTTGGCGTTTTTATCTTTCAGAATTTGTACAGATGATGACTGCAAAATGAAGAGACCTCCTTTCACCTTTTTTTTTCCTCTAGAAGAATCAAATTGAATCTTTTACTTACCTCTTGCAAAAAAAAAAAAATGTTCATTTATTCATTCTGTTTCTGTATAGCAAAACTGAATGTCGAAATACCTTCTGTCCACAAACTGCATGTAATGGTTGGTGGTCCTGTTCCCAAAAGATCGAGTTAAACATCAGTTGTTGTTTTTTCCAATATAAATAATTGTACTACCTTAAAAAAAATAAGAAAGCACTTAGTGAACTTCTCAAAGTTCCATTTGCTAACGACTATTACACTGTTTGGGCTGACCAGTTTTTCATGCATGCAGCTTGACAATTGAGCACAGTCAGACATTTGTATTAAAACGGTTTAAAAAAACAACAAACACCAAACTAATCTTAAAAAAAAAATCCACTCTTTGGTCCAAAAGTGGGTTCTTCTGACTCAAATTTGTCATTCTATAAATTGTCATAGCTGGTTTACTTTCAAATTGGTCTATACCTCAGGATGGTAGGCAGCAAACATGGTTGAGGGATGCAAAATGTTTAGCGGAACCCCCCCCCCCCCGGAAGGTGGAAAGGATCTCCTGTCTGTAGTAGCAGTGTGTGTTCCAAAAATGAAGGCAACCCTGGATGATGTGTCTGTGTTTAAACATTGGTTTTAATATTGTCTGCATTGCACTATTGTGAAACGGGTGTCGGGCTGTTACCGTTCACAAAAATTTTTAAAAGAAACCTTCACCAAGGGGGACGAGCCTCTTTGGGACACTCTCCCTCTCTCTCATTTTTTAAAAAAATCCTTCTATACTGAGACTTGGAGCTGGCAGAGTAGCCTGTGGACTTCAGCACAACGATCAACATCGCTGTTCAAGATATTACAGTTGTGTCCATTCCAAGTTGTAAATGCTAGTCTTTTTTTTCCAATAAAAGATCATTAACTTAAAGGTGGTGTTACATGCTTCGTAAGAGCCGGAAAAATAATATTATATATATATATACATACAATTGAGAGACTAAACCAAAAAAAAAAAAGGCAGTAGGAAGGGGAAAATTGTTTTCTGTGAATGACTTGCTGCTAAATTATAATGCACATGTATGCAATAACTTATCCCGTTTAACGTTTCTTCAAGATGGCAAGAACTGACCTCTTGTAACCCAAGACCTTTGCTATAAATAAATGAACTTGTGCTTGCCTTTCATATTATGACAATCTTAATTCAGTTGCTCTCATACTGATTTGATCCTGACTAATCTGTAATCCTCTGGGATGTGGCACTGTTCTTCTAACATGGTGTGTGTTAACTGAAATTGGAATTCTGTGGAAAGTGAGCTTTGGGGGCTGTTTAAAAATAATGTTACTAACTACTTGCCGTGTGGGGAGATACATGGAGTCAAGTGAACTGTGGTGAGATATGGGGGTGGGTAGGTAGAATGTCAGATGGAAACTTGTGAATCAGTTAAAGGCAAATGGAGGGGCTTTCAATGGGGCTGTGTCTACATGCTTAAAGAGGAAAAAATGTAAGTCATAAGAACATAAGAAGAGCCCTGCTGGATCAGGCCAAAGGCCCATCTAGTCCAGCTTCCTGTATCTCACAGCGGCCCACCAGGTGCCCCAGGGAGGCATGAGACAACAAGATGCTTGCATCCTGTTGCCACTCCCTTGCACCCAGTACTCTGAAGTAGCCTACTACTAATGTAAGGAGGCTACAACCCATCATTGCCTATAGCCCACAATGGACTTTTCTTCCAGAAACCTGTCCAATCCTCTCTTAAAGGCATCAAGACCAGATGCCATCACCACCTCCTGTGGCAAAGAGTTCCACAGATTAACTACCCTCTGGGTAAAAAAGTACTTCCTTTTATCTGTTTTAACTCTCCCAACCCTCAGCTTTAGTGGATGCCCCCTGGTTCTGGTGTTTTGAGAGAGGGAAAAGAACATCCCTTTATCGACTCTATCCCTTCCATGCATAATTTTGTATGTCTCAATCATGTCCCCCCCTCAGGCGCTAAAGTGCCTGAAAGTCATGCACTAAAGTGTCAAAATCTGAACTTTGGGGTCTAAGCACACTTTTTTCCTGACTGTATTTTTCTTGTCATGGGAAAGAAGCTCAAGAAGTTCCAAAACTGAAGCCCTGGATACTGTAAACTTACTCAGCTTTGCCTCTTTCCTCACAGGATTAGGAACTCTATTTTTAAAGGAAGTGCTGATTGTCAGGCACTGCCTGCGTCCAAGAGAACATTTACTTTTTCCTGCACTTTGTGTTCAAAATCTGTGTGGTACAACCTGCATAGTTCTTGCAGAAACCTAATTGTGGACCAGGGATGTCTGATGGGCAGGGCAGAGAGCTTCAACTTCTCTCTTTTTTTCTTTTTTTGCATTGAAAGAAAAGCATTGCTAAATATTTTCTGTACAATACAATGCTGTAGTGTCTTCTGGCAGTATCTATAGCCTGCTGCCAAATTGTATCTGGGACCTTTTGACACACACCCCAACAAAATTCGTTCAAAATTCGACTTGTCATTCAGGGCCACAGGCTATATGTTTGACACCCCTGCATAAGACACTTGTATTTTGGGGTGCTTTTTTGTTTTTTGGCCATACCTTTTGCTAGAATAAATATACTTTGGGTTTTTTCATTGAATTCCTGGTGAAATTATGCATTCAGCAGTGTACAGCATGATGGTATTATTCCTTAAAACAGCGATTTTAAAAACAGATTTTTACAAAAGTTTTATTTTCAGTTTTTTTAATTTTTTTGCCATAACTTTTGCTAGAATACAGATATCACACTCTGATTTTGTCCATTGAATTTCGGGTGAAATTTCACATCTAACAGTATACAGCAAGGCAGTAGTATTCCATTACATTGCAGTTTTCGAAACGTAGGGTTCAGTGCCCCCCCCCCCGAGGATAGCTCCTGGGGCACTGTGCCCCCTGCCCCATAGGTAGTTATGCCACTGCTCAATATTTTTACACTTTGCCAGCATTCAGTGTTTTGCATCTCTCTTGGTAATCTATGCATCCCTATTTAAATGCTGGATAAGGCTGTTCTAGTGTTTCAGGTGGGGTGGAAAGCAGTAGTTGGGCATGGCTGTTTAGTGATTTGAATTGGACTTCTGTGTTCATACTCTTGGAAGATACTCTTCCAAGAATGCTCATACTCATCCCCATGCAATGTATAGTAACAAAAGTGGGCTTGCTGCACATTTAAAGGTGCAGCCCACTCTGGCACTTGCGTAAGTAAGACTCATTGAACATGTGATCTCATTCCATGTTACATTCCATGCACATTTTAAGGTGGATTGGCCTAAAGTGATGCAAATCCATCTTTGGTTTGGCTGCCTTCAAACAGCTGCCCTTGTACCTTGATGCTCACTGGTATTCTGCAGAGAAAGGTAACTGTCCATTCTCTGATACCAAAAAGCTGGATTGTTGCAAGATTCTGCATGGTAGTATTTTATGGTCTGTTTCCCATCCCCATTTTGCTCCCTTTTTTTTTTTTGAAGGACTTTGTAAGAGGCCTACATTAATTCCCTTTACCAATGAGATAAATAACAAACCTCCTCATTCCCCTACCCTCACTTGGCAGTGAAAACATTCAGAACATTCCATTCTGATAGGAGTAGAAGAATAACAAGATCAGCATCGCAAGAGATAGCTGTAACCCCTTCTAGCAACACTTCTATTGGTGATGGTTGGCAAGAATACAGTTGCTGCTGTCTGAAAGTATTCCCAGGTATCCCAGAGCAGCTATTTACGACTTAGCTGCCATTTTCACATAAACATGACAGAGACTTGGACTGTTGCTGAAAACACTGCATGGGATAGCAATTATTTCGGTAATCTGGGGACCATTAAAGTATTAGCTTGTGTACAAATCAGGTATTGGGTCGCATCCTGTAGAAAATAATGCAGCAAGGCAATAGGTGTGCAAAATGCATCAAGCCCAACAATAGTGGCTACATTTAATTTGTCTTTTTTGATCTTGTTTAGGTTGAAAATGCAACCAGAGGTTGCCAGTTTTTTTAAAAAATGGAGACACAGGCCCTGCATTTGGATCCACAAATTAAAGGCTCAAAAGGATTGTGGAGGGAAAAGGTAGATGGGGAGATCAGTTTGACGATACCTGGGTGCGACGGCAAGTTGTAAGCTGGCATTTATATCTAGTTGGGCATCAACTTTTTTGTCTTTGCTGATCTTCAGGGATAGAAAATAGGTAATTACTCGGTCAGCCCAAATGGGATTGCCATAAGGGAACATTTGTTCCCTTACCTTGTGCTGTTCCTTAGCCTGCCTAATGGGGCTACTTCAATTTGGACCAGCAAAATCTCGGGCAAAGAACCGTGTAGCCCTGAGTAGGGCTTTCAGGTTTGAGAGGGGTGTTAGGAAACGGTGCAATTGTAGCCAGGAGATGCACCTGCAGTGCACCTGAAACACTGGCTCGGGATGCTGGCACCGCACCATCTTCCTCTGTGCCTTTCTCTCCATTGCCCTTCTGTGTCTGCTTGCGCCATTGGCCCTGGGCCCTCCAATGGTGCTGAAACTGGATTTAATTCGGCCTACCCTGCTCCAGCCCACCTGGGCCACTCTTTGGCCTAAGTTACGGTTGGGCTGCCTGTCCTGTGGTGGAGACCAAAGTCTCCTCTCCCTCACACAGTCCCAGGGCAATGGAGCAGTGTTCTTTCTTGTACCCTATTCTCTGTTCCATAGAGCGTACATGACGGTTCCCAGTTGCTCTCTCATTCAGGGCCCAATTCAGGGCTGGTAAAAGTGTCAGGGATGTCCGCAACACTGCACTGCTTGCTCAGGGGCAGTGCTAAGTTAGTGCCTGGCCCCAATGTGGGCGGATGGGATGGCCTGCGCTCCAGTAGTGCTGGCCGCCAAGTAAGCCTATTTGGGGTGAGAGGAGGCAAGGAGGGGGAGGACCTGGGCAGGGGAGGGGAGGGGAGGAGTGGGCCTGCGAGGGAGTGGGACCCAGTGGTGGCTTGATCCAGACACTGCTGGATCCAATGCCCTGTCTGAAACTGGGCAGCCCAACACAGGGCTACTCGGTTCTCCGCCAGCAAAATAGCCAGCAGTGAGTTGAGGAGCCCCATTGTGGGTGGTGGGGCTTTCCCTGGGGGAAGAGGACAAATGTGGCTACTATGGAGGCCAGGCAACTCAGGATTGGGCTGCCCATCATCTAATAGGGTCAGATCAGCTTAGATTTTGGAAACTGAACTGCTGTGCACCATCAGGCCACTGGCAGGTACCAGTCTAGTCTGCCTTTGAGCCCAGCCTCAAATGGAATGTTGAGGGTAGTTGGCACTGTCAGTAACATATTCATGGGATCAAGAGGTTTAATGCACCCAATTTAATTCATATCTACACAGATACGGGTATAGAAAAGAGGTTTTTTGCCCACTTCTGAGGTTAGTCATCCTGCAAACATTTTCATTTGTGAGATCTAAATCGGCTTTTGTGGGTCCCACATCTATTGTGCAAATCTACAGTCTATGGTTCCCAAGGTGCAACTGAATTCAAATGGTGTTCGTGTCTGCTTTCTTTCCTGCATCAGCAGGATTCACACATGCATGAAACCAGCTCAAAAGATTCTGTTTGCTCAAGCCATTTTAATTTCCTGTATTACAGCCCAATCCTATTGGGCCTTGCCACAGGTGAGAAGACCCACCAGCCCACCACAGTAGGTAAGCCTGTGGGGGGATGGGGAGGGTGCAGTAGGGTGGAGAGGGACAAAACTGGGCAGGGAGGGGGTCATAATGGGATACAAGGAGACTGCAACAGGTGTGGATCCAATGGTGATGGAGTGTGTCGTATCCTGTTCCAGTGGTGGTATCTAACGTGGGAGGAACCGGAACGCTGGGCGGGATGTATGGTTGATTGGCAGCCCGTCCGTTCCGTCCCACCGCTGCGCGGGCTGCCCCCAGTTAGCGCGCCCCACCGCTGCGCGCCCAGGCACCCGGCGTGCCCCCCATCCGCCCCCCCCCAGCAAGCAGGTGCCCCCTCCAAGGCCAGGGCAGCCCGTGTGGCGGGCAGGCAGGCGGCGGAACCGAACAGATTTATTTATTTATTATTAGATTTTTACCCCGCCTTATTGTGCCCGAAGGCACCCATCACACCCATCACAGATGGGCAGCCAATCACACGTAAGTCCCGCCCAGCGTACTGGTTCCTCCCGCTTTAGATACCACCACTGCCTATCCCCCTTTCCTGCAGACTTTCCACCCCTTTTCTCTACTCAACACTCATATGTTCAATGAGACCCATAGCAGACTGGGAGGCTTACACAGGGTAAGGGGACACATATTTTCCCTGCTGAAGCCTCCCAACCTGCTCCCTCCTGCAGGATACAGCATGCCCATTTTTGGCATGACTGCACCAGTTGGGGGAGAGAAGGATAGCATCTCAAAGAGACTTTTTGCTCTGTTTTTTTTTTAAAAAAATACTGGCAATACAAGCAAGGCATCTGCAATAAAGTAAAAAAGGTAAAGGTTTCCCCACAACTGAATGGTCTAGTCGTAACCGACTGTAGGGGGAGGTGCTCATCTCCATTTCAAAGCCTGTAGAGCCGGCGTTTTGTCTGAGGACAAGCTTCCGTGGTCATGTGGCCAGCATGACTATACGCCGTAGCACACAAAATGCCATTACCTTCCACCAAAGTGGTTCCTATTTATCTACTCACATTTTTAGGTGCTTTCAAACTGCTAGGTTGGCAGGAGCTGGGACAAGCAACAGGAGGTCACTGCATTGTGTGGTCTCGAACTGCCAACCTGGTCAGAAAGCCCAGCAGCAGCAGTTTAACCCGCAGCGCCACCACGTCCCTTTTTGTAATAAAGTATGGTGATCTTTTAACCCCCTCGAAGAGACAAAGGTGGCTAAGAGTGCAATTCTCACCTGGAGTTAGGCCGGCCCAGGCCAGCAAAGTTTGGCTGGCACAAACAACACCGTAAATTATGTTTGGACCACTCTCGGAGTCAGAGAGGCCAGCACACCGATGTGCGCTATCCTCCCTGACTCCAAGAGTGGTCCAAACATGCTTTATGGTGGCCCCTGTGCCAGCCAAACCTTGGTGGCCTAACTCTGCTGGCCTAACTCCAGGTTAAGATTGTGCTCTAAATTTGATTATCTTAACCTTTAAATTTAGGAGGGTCCTGCTAGACCCTCATCCTGCTAGAGCGTCTTTGGGCACCATCAATACAGGCAACAGCAGAGACTGGCTGCACCCATGCCACAATGAACTGGATTTTGGAATATTTTAGTCAAAAGCTTCAGAAATGCCAAGCAACAGAGAAATGTTGGATTAGTTGCCATGAAACATCTGTAGAACGTGCAGTCTTTAATGTGGCCCTAGCTGTGTTTGCTACACTAGTGGCACAATCCTAACCAGCTTTCCAGCACTGACCTAGCTGTGCCAATGGAGCATGTACTACATCCTACAGTCACAGAGGCCTCCTCAAGACAAGGGAATGTTTGTTCCCTTACCTTGGAGCTGTATTGCCCTGAACCCAGTGCTGGGAAAGTTTGTTAGGATTGCGCCCTAGGGCAGATCACATTTTCCCATCATGTATTTTATCTATGCCTGATGTTAGGGCTAAAAGGTGAGCGTGAGATCCAGGAAAAGGAATGCAAGAAACCTAACACATGAACAAGCATTCAGACTGGCAGGACTGCAACATATTTTATTAGCACCCTGGGGTCTCCCAACTGGGGCAGCCCAATCCTATCCCATGCTGGAATTGGCAGGCTAACTGACCTGTGCCATATCCGGTGCAAGGTAGGAGGTGGCTGCTACACAACTTAGAGGGAATCTCAAAACACCAGAACCAGGGGGCATCCGCTAAAACTGAGGGTTGGGAGAGTTAAATCAGGTAAAAGGAAGTACTTTTTTACCCAGCGGGTAGTTAATCTGTGGAACTCTTTGCCACAGGAGGTGGTGATGGCATCTGGTCTAGATGCCTTTAAGAGGGGTTTGGACGGATTTCTGGAAGAAAAGTCCATTGTGGGCTATAGGCAATGATGGGTTGTAACCTCCTTACGTTAGTAGGTGCAAGGGTGCAAGGGAGTGGCAACAGGATCCAAGCATCTTATTATTTCATGCCTCCCTGGGGCACCTGGTGGGGCCGCTGTGAGATACAGGAAGCTGGACTAGATGGGCCTTTGGCCTGATCCTGCAGGGCTCTTCTTATGTTCTTATGTTCTTATGTTTAATTTATTTCTCCCTAGCCTATGTCACTCGGCAGCCACTCCTATGGGGCTACTCAGATCCACACTAGCAACATTGCAGCACAGATCAGAACAGCAAAGTGTAACTCCACATTGGCTGGAAGAAGGGTTAGAATCCAGTTTAAGTCGCCCAAGCCAGTCTCACAAGTCCCACCACCTTCCTGTGTCATAATATCACCTCATTGGCTCTTGGAACAATCAATCTCATTGGTCAGTTTAGAGTTAAGAAAATCCACTTTTTTTTACATAAGGCAGGTGTGTTTTCCTTTTCTGATTATTTGGCTATAACTTTAAACAGAATACAGATATTTTAGTGTGGTATGTTTCATTGCATTCGGCATTAAAATGCCCATTATATAGCATGATTGCATTAGTCAAAAATACCAAGATTTCGACCAGCAGTGATGTTAACCCCCCCCCCACCCGTGCATCATCACTCAGTGTGGTCCAGCACCCTGTCACACACACACCCCCAGCGACACCACTGTATAAAACCAGCTATCTCTGGTATTCCTTCACCCGTGGTCTCAATGCAAGGAAAATATTATTCATATCAATTCCCTTTGGTTATCATTGATGAGATTCTTACTACTGGTTCTCAAAGGAATTCCTTTTCCAGTTTACTCCTCCGGAAATGCATACATGGGGGTAAAGCAACAAAGAACTACCAGTAGCAACTGGAAAGCAGTAGTAACAGCACAATCCCATGTTTACTTAGAAGTAAGCCCTACTGTGTTCCATGGGACTTACTCCTAGGAAGGTGTACATAGGATTGCAACATAAATAATGGTACATGAATTGCTGTGCCAGGCAGGAGAGCAACCACATTTGCTGGCTCCTTCCTGCACAACCAAGCAACTCTTTGTGGCCACGACAACATCAAAAGAATCCTCTTCAGCCTAATAAAGGCCAGTGGGAAGTTGAAATTGAGCCATGCGCTAGATAATGCCTCCCACAAGCCCAGCAACAATCCATGGAGAAGCTCAATGAGGCATTTGCATAGCAACACACTGATAAGAAAGAGAGCCCAGTTTTCGCAGGCAAACAACCACTTGGCTGCCAGACAGTCTACACAGAAACCTCTGAGAAAACAATGCAGGTAACACATTGGGGGCAATTGGATCCAAACATGAGTCGGTCGAAAAAGCCAAGCTGGGAAGTGCGTTTGCAATGGGCTCTCTTTAGAGCCACACAAAGCATGCTTACTTGAAACCCCCTCCCTCCTTGTAACTGTGGTGTTTAGTGATCCAGATGGGAATTTTGCCGCATCAGCTTCTCTCTGGAGGTTTATCACATCACATGCTCTGCTACTTCTTTACCTCTTGTGAATAAGTATGAGCTCAGAGAGTGCCTGTAATATGGCAATTCCAGCTTCGTTAACATTAGCCAGGAGGACATATGTGGTATTTTTCATTCGTGATCGAATTTAATGGTAACGTTACCCACAAGAGATTTCCCCTCTTCCATTTTATTTCAGCTCTATCTGTCTAACCCAGGCCACAATCCTAACCTACTTTCTAGCACCGGGGTAAGAGCAATGCAGGAGGCCTCCATGACTGCCCCCCCCCCAACTGCAGATGCAGCACATGCCCCATTGGCATAGCTATGTCAGTGCTGGAAGGTTGGTTAGGATTGCAATTTGCACCCCCAATCACGAAACCCGCAACCTTTAATCAATTAGAGCCCAATCCTAGACATGCCTACTCAGAAGTAAGGCCCATTGTGTGAAATGGGGTTTACTCCCAGGTAAGTGCATACATGATTGCAGCCTCAATTAGTTAGTTCGTTAAGTTTGATTGAACGCCTTTTTAACTGACTACAAAGTCAGTCCTGTTTCATAGATCAGTCAATTTATTCAAAATATATTCCTAATTTTTTTTAAAAAAATGAATACTTCTAAAAACTGCAGATGGCAGGCAGCACCATCAGAGGAGATGCCGTTCTCTGTTCGCTCTGTCCACATGAGAATTGTGGACTGAATCAACTGCGGTCTCATCCAGCAAGACAGTTCTTATGTAAGGGAGAGTTCTATTTTCGTCTGCAAGTGTGCCGATGATCAAAAATGCAATGTTGTAGGTAGGACTCGGGGAGGAATTGGAATACTTGATCGACCACTACAAATGGTTTGACTCCTGTGTATGTATTTATGAGACATATGTTTGCAGTTCATTATCCTATATTAGAACCTATCCTTTTCTGCCCTGCTGGTGCAGCCACACCAAAAAGGCATGCGCTGTATCGATGCGAGGGGGGGGGGGCAGAGGGAAGAAGTGAGAGGCTTTGGAGGAAAAAGGGATATAAATCCCCTTACACCTCTTTAAGGGGCGTAGTGACCCTGGGGTTAAACCACAGAGCTGCTGAGCTTGCTGACCAGATGTTTGGCAGTTCAAGACCATGTGACGGAGTGAGCTTCCGTCGCTTGTCCCAGCTCCTGCCAACCTAGCAGTTCGAAAGCATGTAAAAATGCGAGTGGATAAATAGGTACTGCTTTGGTGGGAAGGTAACGGCATTCCACGTGCCTCGGCGTATAGTCATGCCGGCCACATGACCACGGAAACTGTCCTTGGACAAACGCTGGCTCTTTGGCTTAGAAATGAAGATGAGCACTGCCCCCTACAGTCACGACTATACAATTCGGTCAAGAGGAAACCTTTACTTTAACCTTTACCTTACACCTCTATAAACCTCGTGTCCACAATGGGTGTCTGTTTAGCGGGCACAAGTCTGAGGAGGGAAAGAGGGCGGGAAGACTGCCAAATGGGAGGATAGGATCTGGCGCAGGCTATTGCTGCTGAATCCACCCCCTCCTACCGCCTCCCATCCCCCTATTTCTCCTCCTTCCCTGCCCTTTCACCCCCTCCCTGCCCCACCACTGCCTTACTTGTTCTGGGTGGCATAACAAGGTCCAGCGATGTGCAGCGATGTCCAGGGACTGCCTCTTGCAGCAGGGCTCTCAAAATGGCTGCCAAGAGAGCACAGAGTGCTGCCTTGGCAGCCATTTTGTAACAGCAGAACTCTGTTCCACTGTTGCCAAGGGCATAGCACGTAGGATTGGGCTGCGAGTCCATTATCGTGGAGGCTGTAGGTTTGTCTACCTGTAGTTTGTCTACCGAGTGGTTTCACGTATGTAATAAGGCTATAAGACAGAGCCTGCAGAAACCCACCAGACAGTTCCCAATCCCCACTCCTCAGAACTATCTTCTGGAATTTCTTAGGGCAAAGTGCTGGCTCTAGTCCTCAATGTAACCAGGTGATGGTCCAGAAGAAAAATATAATCTAGAGCAGCAGTTTCCAAACTGGATACTGCTGTGCCACCAAAAAACAACCACCACCACCACCCTCCCCATCCCAAGCTTGTACTGTTCTGCTGCTCTGTTTCTGCAGTCCTCACCTGATCTGGGCACAGGGATGTTCTAGGCAGTCACATCTATGGCAAGACAACCCAGCAGGCTTTGCACTAGGACATCACCATAGAGGTGACTTCCCAGAGCATCCCTATGCCCAGATTGGGCGAAGACTGCAGCGGAACAGTATGCATTGCTCATGGCGGGAGGGATTTGGGCAAATGCCAGATATAGAAAGCCCTGGTCTAAGTCAGTGGTTCCCAAAGTGGGTGGTCCCTCCCCTTGGGTAGTGATGGGATTACCTGGTGGGGCACTAAGGAGCGAGGTGCTGCAGGTAGTGCTGGAAGTATCGTGATTATGGTACCATGCTGGCAAATGGCACTCAAAATTTGCGTCTCTGCATAGTACAGAAACTATCAGAATTTTTAGTAAATATGCCACCTACTCAGCACTAATCAGACCAGTATCCCATGTTTTGAGATGCTGTCATCATTGTGTGTGTTTTTGTCTCATCGTCATTGAACATAAATGGTAGAAGCAGCAAAATGAAAGAAGGGAAGACGGTATAGTTTGGAATATCAGAAATATGGATTTCACCAGGCACCAACAAACCAGAAGTTGCCAATGTGCCTAATATGTGGAAAGGGTGTTTCTAATCAGGCAATGAAGCAATGCATTCTGAGTGAACATTTGAAAAAGGCACATCCTGACAAGGCAATCATTTTGTGACAAATTTCAAAGGCATCCAACATGGTCAAGCATGTTTTGCAAAACACCGATGGTTTGCATGCATCATACAACATTTCATTGTTCATTGCTAAGTCCGGAAAGCCACATACAATTGGTGAAGAACTAACCCTACCAGCAGTTAAGAACATAAGAAGAGCCCTGCTGGATCAGGCCAAAGGCCCATCTAGTCCAGCTTCCTGTATCTCACAGCGGCCCACCAGGTGCCCCAGGGAGGCATGAAACAACAAGATGCTTGCATCCTGTTGCCACTCCCTTGCACCCAGTACTCTGAAGTAGCCTACTACTAATGTAAGGAGGCTACAACCCATCATTGCCTATAGCCCACAATGGACTTTTCTTCCAGAAATCTGTCCAATCCCCTCTTAAAGGCATCAAGACCAGATGCCATTACCACCTCCTGAGGCAAAGAGTTCCACAGATTAACTACCCGCTGGGTAAAAAAGTACTTCCTTTTCTCTGTTTTAACTCTCCCAACCCTCAGTTTTAGCGGATGCCCTTCTGAGTACTGTTTTGTATACATCACACACACACACACACACACACACACACACACACACACACACACACACACACGCATGCACGCACACACACACACACACACACACACACACTTATTAAGAGCATATTATTTACAAGTGCCACTGTAAAGCATGTTTAGACCACTCTCGGAGTCAGGGAGGATGGCCCTCTCTGAGAGTGGTCCACACTTTACAGTGTCTCTGGTGCCGGCCAAACTTTGCAGGCCTAACTGTGCCAGCCTAACTCCAGGTTAGGATTGCCTTCTAAGACAATTCCTCTCAGCAACAATTCAGTGTAAAGATGCATAGATGAAATGGCTGAAAATGTGCAAGATACAGTACATTGTGCAGCACATTAAGGACAACAGAATGTGCATGACAGCTGGATGAGTCAGTTTTGCCAGGCAAATGAATCTTTGCTTCTCGCTTATGTGCATTTTTAAAAAAGAAACGTTTGGCACAAGGGATGTTATTTGCAAGACAGCTAAGAATAGATATAAAAGGGAAGTCCATATTTTGTGTTGTTGAGCAGGTCTTCAAAGACAAGGGGATTCTGCTTACGGGCGGCCCAATCCTGAACCTGCTTGACTCCCATAGGAAGCATACTTTACGATGTCCTTTGTGCCAGCCAAACTTTGCTGGTCTAACTGTTCCAGTCTAACTCCAGGTTAGGATTGCGCCTGGGCAATTATTATTATTATTATTATTATTATTATTATTATTATTATTATTATTATTATTATTATTATTAATAATAATAATAATAATAATAATAATAATAATAATAATAGGATTTATATCCCGCCTTTCTGCCTGAAGGCACCCAAGGCGGCATTACAACACAAAAACAATAAAATACAAAATTTAACATTAAAAAGCAATTTAAAAACAATATTGAAACAATACTTTAAAATTTAAAAAACAAAAAATTTAAAAACAAGCCCCGTGGATCATAAGATATAGTCAAAATATAAAAATGTAAAAAACCAGCCAGCCAGCCTGTCAACAGTTTGCAATGCAATCCTATTGCGCCCCTTGTGTCGATGCTACGTCATAGCGTCGACACAAGGGGCGGAACGCCGACACGGGGGCCCCAATCTGCACCCCCGCATCGGCGGTCGAGCAACAGGACCGGCGCTACAGGCAGCGCCGGTCCTGCTGTGCTCATGCTGAGCCTCTCTTGCGGCGGCTGAAGCGAGCCAGCGTGCAGGAGGCTCCATGCAGATGCGGCAGCAGGATTGGCGGTGGGAGGGAGCTTGTGGGCAGGACGAGGGCGGGATGTGGGCGGGCTTGGGAGGCGGCTGTATGGCCGCATTCTAAGCCCATTTGGGAGGCCGCGCACCCCCAATTCAGGCCGCGCGGTCTCCTCGGATCTGCGCCTGCTATTTAACAGGCGCAGATCCGAGGAGCCCATAGGAGAGACTGGAGCCTCCCCTACCATAAGGGAGTGCATGCTCCCTTGCTGCGGGGAGGCTCCAGCCTCTTCAAAGCAGCATCAGATATGGCGCTAGCCCGTTGGCCTTGCCAGTCCGGCGCTGCTTAAGATTGTGTCCGTAGTCAAATGTCTCAGAAATTTTGACAAAAATGAAAAGAGTTTTGATAGGATTACCAAAGTTTCTTCGAGCATGGGGTGGAGGTAGCCTGGTACTAATTGTGGTCTGCGTTGGCCAGAGAGTGCATCATGAAACCAAATGGCCAATGTGGCCATTTGGTTGTGGGACCAGGAACAAATTTGAGATCTGTTCCCCCTGCATTGGTTGTGATGACAATGCTTTTGGTGGTAGGGTGTGTGCATGTGCCTGCAAACACACACACACACATTTTGCTAATTAGGTTTATAAAAGGAAAGAAAGGAAAATAAAATGCTACGGCAAAATAGAAAGCCAGCCACAAAGCTTTGAAGCAGGATATCCACTTACGAGCACTACTTCTTTGGAACCAACTGTTGCTGGCTGATCAGCGTTCCCCATGGCAAGACAGTGTTGCCTAGCAACCACTGAGTGCCAATTAACCTTTTGTGAGTACCATACATGCTCTTGACTTTGGGAAATGCTTCATAGGGCAACTCAGGGACCAGTGAGTGCACTAAAACCTTATTTCAAGCCCAGTTTTCCACCTTGCAGTTAGGGAACAATGTTCCACATGTCAGGGTGCTGAAAGCTTTTCCAGATGGTATGGAGAAAGTGGAAAGGAAGAACTTTCTCTCCCTCTTCATAGTGGTAGAACATGGAGTCTGTGTGCTAGCCTCTATGACTCTGAGAGTGGTCCAAACATACCTAACATACCGGCCTAACTCCAGGTTGGGATTGCACTCTAAATGCCAGTTGCTGGGGAGGAAGCAGGGGAAGGAGTTGTTGTCTTCATGTCTTCCCAGCTGCACAAGGTGCAAAACTAGAGATGGACCATTGGGCTGATTCAGCAGGGCTTTCACAAGCAGTGCAATCCTAACCTTCACTGGGACAGGCAGGTTAGGCTTGGAAGTTCAACAGGGGGCTTCTTAGGCTCGCATCAACCACTTGGCAGATGCAGATCTGCATGCCCTCATTTTGAGCAGACTGGGATTTTACATAGGGTAAGCAGCGGTGTTATGCTGCTGGAACGCTGGGCGGGACATCCGGGTGATCGACAGCCCACCCGTCGCGTTGTGCAGCGTTATGCCGTTTGCGTAACCAATTACGCTGCTTGTGTACGTTACGCAAACGGCGTAACGCTGAGGAACATGACGGGCGGGCTGTCGATCACCCGGATGTCCCGCCCAGCGTTCTGGTAGCATAACACCGCTGAGGGTAAGGATCAGTGATGTCATGCAGGGGGTACGTGGGGGTACGCGAGTACCGGTTTCTAGGATTATGGCTGGCCCCGCCCATTCACCCGCCCACTCATCGACTCCACCCCCTGCAACGTATGAATTTCCTGCATGTTTGAGTTGCCTGCACGTTCTCAGAGCCAGGCAGGCAGGCAGGCAGCGAGTGGAGCCTTGCCTTGCCACTGAAAAATGAGTTGCTCTGGGGTTTTAACATGATGCCAGGCCTCCTTAACATGTTCTGGGGGTGCTGTGGAATACTGTTGCAACTGTTGGGTCAGTTTAAAATTGTCTGAGGCCTCAAAAAGGGCTTTTTTCATGTCACTTCCTGCCACAACCTCACTTCCGGCTTATGACGTCACTTCCGGTGGGCGGGTCCCAACACATGCCAATCAAAAGTGAGTACCTGTTCTTAAATCATTTAGATGACACCACTGGTAAGGATGAATGTCCCCTAACCTCAAAAAGACCTGCAGCCAGTGGTGTCATCTACTCACCAGTAGACGGTTCGCTGGGCGGGAGTAGGGAGTGATTGACAGTCCGTCGATTAACTTCCGGTTTCTTTGCGCGCCCCGCGCAGCTTTCCCTCACCTCGGAGGGGGTGCCTGCTCGCCCAGGCACCCGGCGCACCCCCCACCCATCCCCCAAGGCGAGCAGGCGCCCCCTCCGAGGCGAGGGAAAGCCGCGCGGGGCGCGCGAAGAAACCGGAAGTGAATCGACGGACTGTCAATCACTCCCTACTCCCGCCCAGCGAACTGTCTACTGGGGAGTAGATGACACCACTGCCTGCAGCCTGCTGCTTGCCAGCGCTGAATCCAGCGTGGGCTGTGCGGCCCAACTGCACCAGCACTGGTTAGGATTGGGATTCCCATGAATTTTTCTGTGAGCAAAATGTAGGTGACCTCAGGCACAATCCTAACCTGGAGTTAGGCCAGCACAGTTAGGCCAGCAAAGTTTGGCTGGTACAAGGGACACCATAAAGTATGTTTGAATCACTCTCAGAGTCAGAGAGGCCAGCACACAGACCTACAGCATCCTCCCTGACTCCGAGAGTGGTCCAAACCCGCTTTACAGTGTCCCTCATGCCGGCCAAACTTTGCTGGCCTAACAGTGCCGGCCTAACCCCAGGTTAGGATTGCACTCCTCATCACAGAATCAGGATTTTTATTTTACCAGAGTAATCACAAACCTGCCCGTGTGCTTTACTGTGGGCTCCCTCAAATTTAGGCTGGCAGTGTCAAGCATCCAGTGCCTTAGGCTACCGTCAAGCATCTAATTAGCTGTTGCAACTTGGAGCTGAAGAAGAAAATCCCATTATTTTTTCATTACATGATTTCTTATGTATCCCTAAACAAGAGGTAAAGTATCTTAAGAGGAGAAAAAAGTACAAACCAGAAAGAAAATGTTTGCCGTTTTCTACATTCAGCATGGAAAGAACTGCTTGAGAATATTTAACTTCAGAAGGAATTGTTGCTTAGTGGTATATAATCCACCTGTGATCAGAGATGAATCACATCTTTGTATTCCCAAAGATTTTAAATGAGCTCCCAAAGATTTTAAATTTTTGTATGTCAGTAAATGAACAAACAAATCATTTACAGCAAACAAAATGAGACTTGTTGATCTCTAGGGAGAGAAATTTGCTATCCCTCTATGTCAGTGGTTCCCAAACTGTGGGTCGGGACCCACCAGTGAGTCATGAGCCAATTTCAGGTGGGTCGCAAAGCACCTAGAGCAGTCGTACTGAAAATATGGGAAGATGGGATGCTGGACAGGAGGTGGGCTGTGTGGTTGTTTTGCTTGTGTCAAGGTTGTAAATAGGCTTTTTTCTTTCCAATTCACTTTGCTATTGGAAAATGGTTGAGAAATAACCCAATTTATTGCTGCATTCTTAGGAAAGCAGCAGGCTCTGGCATCACAATGACGGCACTTTCAGCCATGACATCACTTCTGGTGGGTCCCAGACAAGGCTGCCTACGATGCCTGAAAAGCACCAGGGGACACAGGTTCAAGACCTGAGAGCTGCTGACAAGCTGAGTCATCCCAGCTGGGGAGAGGAGAAGAGAGGACTACCCTCAGTGAGAGTGAGAGAAGCTGCCGTCAGTTAAGCGGGGAAGGCAAATGCAGCCAGAGAGACGCCAGATTGGGAAGGAATCCATCTAGAATGAAGGTGTTCTATGAAAAGTTTAGAACTTATTGTATTGTAAAAATCCCTACAGGAGTTTAGAAAAAAAGCCTGCCTATGTAAAAAAAAACCTTGAATTAAAGTTGGAGGAGAGATCTGATGACACAAGCAAGGCAGTATATAAATACTGGTCAATTATCCTTATCCGGACATCCAAAATCCAATCTATTTCAAAATCCAGAAATTTTTGTCCAAGACTTAAAAAAAACTTTCTGTAGTGGGAACACTAGAAGGTCTTGGGCTCATTCCCACGTGCAGGCTGTAAGTTGTATTCTCAGCTCTGTGGTGTGTGCCATTGTTGAAAAACGTCAAAGAGGCCAGCAGACACCCAAATGGGAAAAGAGCAAGAGGAAGCATTTCTCATTATATTTATGCAGTTATTCCAAAATCCAGATAAATCTGAAATCCAGACACCTTCTTGTCCCAAGCAGTCAGTACTGGTTATTGTTGTTGTTATATGACTGCTTGAGTGGCATAGCAGCTAAGAATTTTAAATATTTCTTGAAAGTGTATATGAACTATTTTGCATTTTATAATGTAATAATGTAAGTTATCTTGAGCTTCTGGAAAGGCGGGGTATAAATGTTTTAAATACAGTATTATATATAATAAATAGACAAACAATTGCATAGATCTGCATTTGGGTATTTAACATTTTGCATGGAGTTAATCTCCCAGTGGAATCAACTGGAGACCATTCTTGGGGACTGTTCTGGAGAAAAGAGTTTAGCTCAGCTTTTTTTTTAGTGTAACGTCTTGGTACTGTATGGATTAACAAAGAACCTTGAAAATCTGGACCAAGGGACGTGGTGGCGTTGCGAGTTAATCCACTGTTGCTGGGCTTTCAACCACAAGGTTGGGAGTTCGAGACTGCGTGACGGAGTGAGCTCCCGTTGCTTGTCCCAGCTCCTGCCAACCTAGCAGATCGAAAGCACCTAAATGCAAGTAGATAAATAGGGACCACTTCGGTGGGAAGGTAACGGCGTTCCTTAGAGTCATGCCGGCCACATGACCACAGAAGCTTGTCCTCGGACAAAAATGTCAGCTCTACAGGCTTTGAAACGGAGATGAGCACCGTCCCCTACAGTCGGTCACGACTAGACCATTCGGTCGTGGGGAAACCTTTACCTTTACCTTGAAAATCTGGAGTTTCCTTGAAGAATCTAACAGAAGTGCTGCCTGAAAATGGAAGAAACTCCTGTGAAATCAGTGGTGCTTCAAAGTGACATTTTTCATGTTATTAAACATTTAGTAATATTCTGTACTAATCATCCATGGATCATTTCATTCCCTTATTGCTGCATAAGCCCTTCCTCTCTTCCAGTTGAAAACACCTTATTGGAGCACCATTACATGGCAAAATGTAAATAAATTATACAATGCTAAATGACATTTACAAACATAGTTAATGCCACATAGGGAAAAGGGAATCAAAACAAGGAACTATTGGGCACTGTTCATTCCACTGTTGCATAACTGGACCAAATGTCCTACAGATCCTTCAGATCTTATATTTTTCAGGAAACTGAGGTTTTTTAAACAGGTGTCGCGCCGCCGCAGCACTCTTGAGCTGGACCAGCACAGTCGCAAACATGCCACAAGGCAAGTCTGCACCGCAGATTTGGGTGCTGGGCTGGCGCAAGCACCAGCACTGGCCCATGGATGCCACGCAGCCAGTCAGCTGGGGGCGGGAGGGGTAACAAGGCGGAGGGAGGGTGGATCGCTGGGCAGGCCAGTCTGGAGAGGGGGTGGAAATGGGACACGGCCACTAGGACATATCCTAACCCCTGTCCCTGAGCTGGCAGGCCCCGATTCGGGCCACTCCTGGCTGGTTAGACTTGCGCCTGCTCTTTTGCTGCACAGATCCGAGCAGCCCCATAGGGCTATCCCCTTGCCCCGAGGTGAGCTGCAGCTGCCTCCCAGCTTGCATTAGGATATAGTGCAGGCCTGCTGGCCTGCCTGCTGCAATGCAGGTTAGGATTGGGCTGCTGAATAGAATTTGTGTTCTCATTAATTCAAGACAGGAAACAAGACAGGAAAGTTACATGAATTTGCTTGGAGTAACATTCTTTACCCCACCTAAACTTTAGATAAATGCCTCCTAAGAACAGGGCATTCATCACAGCAGTCATATTAAACTTGTATTGTGTTAAACATGGGATGAATGTAAAGATCTAATGATTTGGAGGAGTTTTTCATTCTCCAGAATCTGCTCTTTTTTTAGTTTGGAACGATATAAATTGCTGGTTCTGTGTGATTGCTCAGGCCTGGCCCAGTGATGAGGCCAAATGAGAGACTTCCTTTAAGCAGTGGGTTGGGGGAATGATCAAACTGGTGAGAGGTGTCTCGCCATCCCCAAATTTGCTTGCAGCCTCCCTCTGACCTGTCACTGATCAGTGGCATAATTGGCCCCACTAGCACCCTCAACATCACCCCGCCCCAGTGATGTCATGCACCCACTACGCACCACTATGGGAGTACTGGTTCCTAGAAGTTGAGCTGGCCCCGCCCACTTGAAGCTGGCCCCGTCGGCTGGTTGGCTCAGCAGCTGCGCATGTGTACTGCACGGCCGCAGTCGTTGCCTGCACTTTCTGTGAGGAGGCAGGCAGGCAGGCAGCATGGTGGTGGTGGCAGCAGCGGCAGCAGCGGAGCGAGAGGACCGGAGGTGGCAGCAGTGGCGGCAGCAGCAGCAGCAGCAGCAGCGAGGGAGACCCGGAATAAGGCAGCAAGCGTGAGAAGGTAGGCTGCCAGGGGCTCCTGCTCCCTCCAGCCGTGCAGATCCAGCATCCCGGTTCCTCCTGCAGCCTCCCCCCAGACCCAGACCCAGCCCCCACGCGGTCTTTTTTGGGTCGCCTATTCCCCCTCCTGCTCCTTGCCGGCTCCTTGCATTTAACATTAAAGTTAAATGGCTCCCTGTCCCAAAAGGGCTCACAATCTAGTACAGTCTAGCCTGCTATTTAACCAGGGAATAGTTGAAGCAAACTATGTCTATACACATCTCTAGAAAGCAAAGCAATAGAAGTTAAATCAACACTAACCGCAAGCTGAAGTTATTACAAACACGATCACATCCATGGCAACAATCATGACCTCACTTCTGGCTATGACCTCACTTCCTGCCACAACATCACTTCCTGCTATGACCTCACTTCCTGCCACGACATCGCTTCCGGCTTATGATGTCACTTCCGGTGGGCGGACCCCGATAAGTGCCAATCAAAAGTGAGTATCTGTTCCTAAATCATTTGGATGACACCGCTGCCCTGCCCCCAAGTGCCTGACCTAGAAGTAATCGTGGTGACATGATGACCTCACCACCAATTACTTCCAGGTCATGGGAGCAGTTGTGTGCCTTTTTTTTGTGGAAAAAAAGCTTTAAAAAAAGCAGTCAGCTGCTCAAAGCATCTCCCAGTGCCCACAGGAAGGTGGAGCAGGAGAAAGTACCTTGATATCCCCCAAGGCCTGATACCCGGGACCCTGTACTCCCCAGCCCCTCCTTAGCTATGCCACTGCCACTCAGAGTCACTTCAATTAGTATTCTGATCCTCTTCCGACTCATTGAGAGAGAGCAGGAAGAAGGTAGTGATTGACAGCCCAAGTGATGGACAGCCCATCACTTCCTGGAGGAAGAAAGCGGGGACACTGATGGTACCACCACCTCCTCACTTTCCCTGCTGTCTGGTAGCAGACTTCCTGGCCTCTGTAAAGGCCAATCATGTTGGTGTTGAAGCAGGGTCCGCCCTCTCCACTCAGCTGGCAGTGGCAAACGGAGTGGCAGGAGCTGTGCTGGCCCCACCCAGGACCCTTCCAGGTAGGCTGGAAGTTACAGCAGCAAAGGAAGTGGGAGGAACTGCACATCTGGGCTTTGGGGGAGATGGGTGGCAGCAGCAATATTTTTTGCCTTGTTTTGTTGCAGAGCAGCAGAATTGAGCTTCCTCAAGCAACATCCCGTCTTTGACCTGACCTGTGTTTGCGAATTACTCTGTGCTTTTCCAGAAGCTTTCCTTTGGCTGCAGGATGACGTCTCAGATGGTGCCTGTTGTAGCTAATCCTGTAAAAATACCCACTGAATAATTAAACAAGGTGCTGCCTTTGGTCCGGACTGGGCCTGTGTGGTTGCTTGGCCGACGGTTGCCACTCGGATTGAACGACGGCTGCACTGCCAAGCAGGTTCCAAAGCTGCGTTTGCTAATTAGCTTTGCTCCAAATGTAATTCTAAGTGCCACCTTTGCCGGCAAATGGAGGCCACAGTGAAGAAAACTTCGAGGTTGCCGTGGATACCACCTGTAATTTAAAAGACCCAAACCAACAGTTTAATACCTTTAATGTTGAGGAAGGGGGGGAAAAAACACCCCTGACCCATTAAAAAAAATACTCTTGTACTGTGATGGTGGAAGGAACCAATTTGCTGAGGATGCGCTAGATGCAGCGACAGAAATAAATCATCCTATTCCGTTGTGCAGGAAGCCAGAGCTCCAGAATTAGTCTCAGGGGCTTAAATTAAGCACCGAGCAAATATTTAAAATGCAAAAGACCAGATAGTTTAACATGCAAGCCAGCTGCAGAAAAGGAGAAACATTTTGTTAGAAACAGACAGGAAAGAAAGGCAAATTAAAAGAGGGGGGCCTGGTTACCCAGATAGTTCTGGGAGGATTCCTGACTTTCATAAAGAGGGTTAGGAGGTTGCAGAAGCACTACGATAGATATTCCAGGTTTATTTTATATAGCTGTGGCAAACACCAGTGGTCTCTAAACTTTTCAGAATAAGGGCCACATTATATATTTTACACCAACGGTTCTCAAACCTTTTAGACTGGGACCCACTTTTTAGAATAGCACTCGTATAGGGACCCACCAGAAGTGATGTCATTAACCTGGACGTGATGTCATAACCAGAAGTGTATAATCAAGCAGGAAGTGCCGTCACCGTAACGTAATCAAATGATACTCGTGGAATGCAAACTGGAACTCTTGGACTACAGCAGTTGCACAACTATGAAACATCTCTGACAGAAAGCAAGATTAGGTCAAAATATTGTAGTATGTAAAAGCACTGAACTTAAAACAATTTTTTTTCCAAAAAAAACCCTCACTTGAAAATTCAAACTGTGAACATTCACAACAGGAATATAGCAAGAGTTAAGGTCTGCAGCTTCCAAGATGGCTGCTCCCAGCTTTCCGCAACCCACCTGACATCAGGTCGCGACCCACCAAGTGGGTCCCACCCCACAGTTTGAATAACACGGTTTTACACATTTTTGTAGGCCCAAAAATATCTGTTTTATAAATGAATGAATGAAATTCAAAGGAATTAATACATTTTATTTCTATCTTTATTTTTTGTAATTAGCACGACATGATTCAGAACAAAAGAGAAATGGGACCATTACAAAGAAATAATGCTATGCTTAAACTGAAAAATAATATTTAATGGTCAACCATTAGCAAATGCTCTGACAAAAAAAGTTGCTGAGGGCCTGATAAAATGTTGTGGCGGGCCGGATTTGGCCCCCAGGCCCCAGGTTGGAGACCCCTGGCTTACACAGATGACCATGGTCTTACTTGGCCTTGCCTGCAGAATTGGTGCTCCTGCTACTTTCTGCACACTTTATTTATTTACATATAGCATGTGTCCCCCACCCCTGTTTCAGCCAACAGGATTCCCCAAGTAGCACGCACTCATCAATCAACAGGAAAACTTTACAACAGAAAGGTGAGGCAGGGTTACACTATGCTGGCTCCTTCTTCTTTTAATGCTCCCCACAGGGTGGTTGGTGGGCCTGTGACCAGCGGCGTCATGCAGCTGGAACGCTGGGCGGGAGGAACGGGTGGGCGGCAGCCCGCCCGTTGCGTACCGCTCCATTTCGCCGTCTTCCCCGCCCCCAGGGAAGACGCCCCTGGGGAAGACGGCGAAACGGAGCGGTACGCAATGGGCAGGCTGCCGCTCACCTGTTCCTTCCACCCAGCGTTCCGGCTGCATGACGCCGCTGCCTGTGACTACTGTGAAGTCATTCCAGCTTGCAAAGTTTATGGACAATAAATGCACAATCTCTCTCTCTCTCAGGGTTTTGCTTCTGCTGCAAAGAGAGCTACATCTTGTAACCGCTCAGAGGAACCCAGGAAAATGTGACATTTTGTGGCTGGTTATGGTTCCCTGCTGGACCATTGAAGTGTTCTCAGTATAAGAATATACTTTATTTTTAAGTGGAAAACAAAAGCTGCCACACTGCACCATTTTTAAAACTTTTGTCCTGATCTCTGTCTCTGTCTCTGTCTCTGTCTCTGTCTGTCTGTCTGTCTGTCTCTCTCTCTCTCTCTCTCTCTCACACACACACACACACACACACACACACACACAGAGAGAGAGAGAGAGAGAGAGAGAGAGAGAGAGAGAGAGAGAGAGAGA